>CM046839.1:25236716-25302174 GCA_025618425.1 Heliocidaris tuberculata
TTGAAATCCCCGCCAAAGTTGTGCTTGCGAGTGTAGGTGTGTGGGTGTGCGTGCATGGAAGTGGCGATGTCCGGGCTCGTGTACCTGGGTTTGTGTGGACTATTTTATGCATATTTCAAAAATAATTCAAGTGGCAGTTTGAAGATCTGTTCGAAAACGAGAGATCAATGTGGGAGAAAGGGAAGCAAACACCATAATAGCTTTTAGATTATTTTTTCCTTCTTTTTAGCCCTTCCACAGGATTCCTTTATTAACAAATATCATACCTAAAAATATACAAGAAAAGGTATATATACATGCAGAATTTCAACATGATATTCTTTGCCATTCTAAATACAATAAGAAAATACATTCGAAAAAAATCAATTATATGTATAGCAATTTGTTAAAAAAAACAACATATATGTATATGAGAAGACACAATCAGAAACACTTAGTAAACTGTAACCACTTTTTCATAAATTTCTTTTCTTTCAGATTTGTTTTATATATATACTTTTCCATATCATAATAATATTTTATCGCTGAAATGATGTGTTAAAAAACTGGCAAACAGTTTTTGCATTTGGCTGCAAAAATGTCTTTCCTTACTACAGTCATTATACAGTTCAGGGCACTATTATTACGTCTATGAAACACAAACTATTTTGATTTGTAAGATTTGTAAGCTTAATGTGTACAGTATTACGGGATAGCCAAAGCTCAAGTTTTGACCATATTTCGTTTGAATAAATACACGAACAAAATATATGCATAATTGTTTCTTCACTGTTATTACAAAATGTACACAAGTTATCTATTACTAATTTAAATCTTAACCATGTTAACAAAGCATCTTTCATGTAAAGAATTCTGTTAAGCATCTTGATTTGAAACCACCTCATGTTTATATCAACAGTTGAATGGTAGGGAATTTGGTAATAACATCTCCATATGATATTGTATAGGTCAAACTCCTGTTTCCATTTTGTAAGACTTTTACATTCCTTTATCTTATGTTTCAAGAACGAATGATAAATATGTGAACTACTTTTTTTCACTTTCAGTATTAAAAACAATGCATCAGGGATAATACATATAGGTTCCATGATCTTTGGTATGACATTTTTATAAAACCAAATCGAATAGCGTTACACAAGCCTTAATATTGAAGAAAGTTTACTTGTACATTGTATTTACGTTGAAAATCAAAAAAATGTCTGTTATATATCTGTTTTTAAAACATTGTTAACAAATCGTACCCCCTTAGTACACCAAGACTTGAAATAAAGTACATTATTATTGACTTGTATTCTAGGATTTTTCCAAAGGGGTTGACATGCAATATCATCTACAATGGATTGAGTAAGATCTGAAAAGGCTACTAATACCTCTTTCCAAAATGGGTTGCACATTGTAATGGCTAATTCTCTGTAATGTTCAGCCCCCATGAATAACTGAAGAGATGTATATGATGGAGGCAAGAATGATTGGAACATATGTAAAGTAAAATTTTCATTACATGGACAACAAATAAATCTTCTTATCCATGATATTTTGAGTGATTTAGAATGCATAAAAATGTCAGTCATTTTTACCCCACCATCTCTGTATAATTGGCATATTTGTTTCCTGTTTATTTTATCAGGTTTACCATGTCATATGAATTCGTAAAAACATCGGTTAACATCATTCATAATTTCTAACTTTGGTTCTGGAAAAGATAAAAGCAAGTAATTCAATTTGGGTACTAATAAGGATTTTACTATGGTTACTCTCCCTAAGGGAGTAAATGTTCTTTTTAGCCATATCGCCATCTGAAGTTTTATCTCTTGAAACTTTTCTTGATAATTGTGATTAACCATTTCTGATAATTTAACTGAAAAGTCTATACCCAGGTACCTAAAATACCCTTCAGATATCCAGTTTAGTTTGTACTCGTGTAAAATCTCTTTTTTGAAAGTTCTGTTCTTCCCAATCCATTATTATACCTAAACAACAGCACCAAGACAAAAAAAAAATAGTAATGGTAAGGATGATAGTAAAAATAGTAATAGTAATAGTAATAATAATAATAATAATAATAATAATATTAATGATAATAATAATAATAATAATAATAATAATGATAATAATAATAATAATAATAATAATGATAATAATACTAATGATAATGATAATAATAATAACAATGATGATAATAATGATAATAATAATAATAATGATAATAATGATAATAATGATAATAATAATAATATTATTATTATTATTATTATTATTATTATTAATGGTGAAAATAATAATAATATTAATGATGATAATAACAATAAAAATAATAATAATAAGAAGAAGAAGAAGAAGAAGAAGAAGAAGAAGAAGAAAAAAGAATAATTAACCAAGCTGAAAAATAAAATGGGATCAAGCTAATATATATTTCTAATATGGAGGAGAGAGAGAGAGAGAGAGAGGGGGGGGGGGGTGGACAGGGTGAGAGGGAAAGAGGGAGAGAGACAGAGAGACATAGATAGGTGGGGGTTAAGTAGGTCATTGTTTCCAGAGTCGCTGTCCCAACTGTCCTTTTGTAAGAATTTTTTTTTTTACATAGGCCGGTAAAGATGAAGCTGTGAATTTGCCAACTTTGATAATTTTGACATGTTTTCATTACGTCACTTTTGTTTATGTTCGACGTTACGTCACTCATGTATCTCTAATGTACGTGACGGTACATGTATACGTGCGTTCTCGGTATGCAGGAGGGGATGTTTGTTGGGTTTGGTGTATAGTAGAAGGTCATACTATGTCTGTAAGTGAATACAGTTGCCTTGCTGTCAGGGTGCCATCATTCTCAGTTTGGATTGGTAAACAGTCTGAAGGAAGTTACCGGGTAGCCTGCTTAACCTGGCGTGACGGAAAATAAACGACTTAGATCAACTTGGCAGGACCCAATCACGTCTGGATTTCAACACTGAGCAATGATCGATTGATCCTCAACTGGAGAAAGAAGACCTCTATGGTTACACAATAAACAGCGCCAGAAAAAAAAAAGAAAGGAAAAAGGAGAATCATAGAAAAACGAGGCGGAAGTGAGACAGGGCGCGGGTAAGGGGCTGCAGCTCCTGGGAGAATTATAAAAATACCAATATTTGGCCGGTAACAGATAAATCATAATTCCCGCAGCGAGGGGCCTGGATATGTATCTTTCATATTTTAGCTACTATATTTTAAGTAATACAATCTTTAACAACAATAAAGTGTAATTTGGCTCCCTCGCTTCGTTCGCTCACACTTTAAAACCCGGCTCACACGAGGCGTCATTTGCTGACATTAGGACCGCGTCAGAGACTTCTACGGTCTTTTGTGGGTCATAAAAGAGTGATATCGCTTAATAAGTGATGGCAAAATGAACAGTGAAAAAAAACCACTTTTAATTACTGGCGTATATGTGTCAATTGCCTTCACAGGATCTATTAGAGCAGGGGGGGGGGGGGGTGTTTCATAAAGCTGTTCGTAAAGCTACGCATGACTTTACGAACGACTTGAATATGAAGTGCCAGATAGGATATTGTATTTCAATAACCTCAATTAAATTATGGCAAAAAATATACTTTGCATTAAAATTTTTTGTTATGATAAGAATGTTAATCTACATCTGCACAGTTCAATTTTAGTTGATGCAGTTAAAAATGATTGAGCATCCCATTTGGCTTGTCATACTTAAGTCATTCATAAAGTCATGCGTAACTTTACGAACAGCTTTATGAAACACCCCCCCCCCCTCCCCCCGTTTTTAAGGAATCGAAATGACACCTCATTTGAGCCCCGCTTTAAAGCCCGCTTAACACCAGGTGTCCTAACTTCAGCAAATAACGCATCGTGGGACTATTTTTGTTTTTGTACTTTTCATTTTGCATTTACTTTATAAACGATAATCGCTCTTTCATGACTCGCAAAAGACCGCACAAGTCACTGACGCGGTTCTAATGTCAACAAATAACGCCTATTGTGAGCAGGGCTTAATAAACTTGAAATTTATAATCTGTCCCCTCCTTAAAATCCACCTTTGATATGAGGAGATTTGAGGAAGGGGAGGATGAGGGGACAATATAATGTCAGACATTAAAAAAAAAAAAGAAAATCAATATTTTGATCAAGTCCGTATTGCAAGTAACGTTTCATATTCTCTATGAATTCAAATAATTTATTTAATCTTGCACCCTCACCCTCTTCCTTTATTTTTACCTTACACCGACAAACACACTTAGAACAACACGCACATACATGGGAGCAAATAATTAATCTAATGATAATACTAGTCGCTTCTTATAGAGCGCTTAGGTCCGTCAAGCATGACGCTCATGCGCTATAATACATACTTACACACACACACACACACACACACATGCACACACACACACCCACACACACACACATATATATATATATATATATAATAATAATAATAATAACAAAATATAAGTTCGGCTTCGGAATTGTAAATGTAGAGATGAGTAGTAAACAAGTAAATAAAAATTCCGTTAAACTCAGAAATTTTCGGCCATAGGCCTTCATCATAGGCCAAAAATTTGAAAATTTCTGAGTGTAACGAAATTTTTATTTACTTGTTTACTACATATATATATACAAATTAAAATTAATGTTACCATAGCAAAATTATAGTGTGGTTTACTTACAATAACTTAAGGAAAAGAATAGTACAAGGAAAACTTGATGAAGAGTACATAGCAATTTTAAACTTAAATGATAAGAATTCCACAGTGAAAAGATATTTTGAGAAGTTGTTTCATAGATTTAACATTATTATTATTATTATTTATTGGTATATGTTGATTGACCAGCAGCAATGCTGAAGGGGTCAATTTACAATCAGTAATGCATACATATATACAATAGAATCGCATCAAATATATTAAAATAAATACATAATTAGAAGCAAAACAAAGATACAAAGACTTACGCTACACAATTAATAAGATAACAAGTGTGAAAAGTCAGAAAAAGAAAAAAAAAATCAGGAATAGGAAAGAGAAGGGGAAGGGAAAGAAAGAAGGAGATAGTAAGTGAGAAAGGATAAGATTTGGAATGAATACATAAATATAACCAAGTCAGATAGGAAGCCATAACCATGCAAAATGAGCCATTACATCTAGACATGCAATCTGATAAGTGAAAAGGTTTGGCATGTTGGGATGCAAAGCGTGGGGGGGGGGGGGGGGGGTTATTTCAAGATTCTGGCAAGGTGAGGGATTGTGGATTTTCGATATCGTTCTGTATTGCATTTAATTGTAGGGAAACCAGTCATGTTACGAAGCTGTCTTACATCTAGGGACGGGAAGAAGGTGTTTGTGGTGGTCAGAGTTTTTGAGTTTTTGTCCAAAGCTTAGCAAAAGGGAATCTCTTCTATCAGATAGAGTGGTGAGTTTAGTTATGGCAAGGGCATTGGCATAAGTCACGTTATAGCCTACAATTATTTTGAGGGCCCGCTTTTGAACAAATTCCAATTTATTAGTCTCATTTAGGGTAATTGAGGTGTGCCAAACAGGGGAACCGTATTCGAGTATGGGTCTTATGTACGTAGTGTAGACAGTTACCATATCCATCAGGCTTGCCTTAGATTTTCTAAGGATACATAGTGTGTACAATCTTCTGGATGCTTTTGACACAATATCTGAGATATGTAAGTTCCATTTTAGATCATTCTGAATTGTGATTCCGAGTAGTTTGAGATTTTGAACAACATTGAGTTGGGTTGAGTTAAGCTGGAAGTCGGTCCTGGGGTTTAAGTTCCTTAAATATGATATGGTCATGAGGTTACATTTGGATGGTTTGGGGAGCACGTCATTATCACTACACCATACTGAAAGATGATCTAATACAGATTGCAGTGTGGGGTCAGCATTACGCTTCACAATTTCTCCAAGTGTCAAATCATCAACATATTTCCATCGAGCCTCCCAATCATCTACAGCATCATTAACAAGAATCAGAAACAAAACCGGACCCAATTTGGTACCCTGTGGTACACCACAGGATACCTCTAGTAGGGGAGAGTAGTAATTACAGACTTTGGTGCTCTGAGTACGTGCTGTTAGGAAGCTGCAAATAATTGGGATGATCGATCTGCGTACACCTAACAGGATAAGCTTCTTGACAACAACTGAATGATTTACCCTATCAAAGGCCTTAGTAAAGTCAATGGTAGTAAGATAGGCATAATGGCCAGGTTTATCAAGGCCTTCCAACACGAACTTGAGCAAGTGGACAAGGTAGTGTGTAGTTGAACAACCCTTGACATTCCCAAACTGTTTCTTATCAACATGGTTTGATATATCCTCCACTACCCACTTTGCGATAAATGATTCAAGTACTCTCGAGAACAACGGGATGAGAGATATAGGTCTTAGCTGATCAAAGGAGCTTATTTCTTTGTCCTTCGGTACAGGAGTGATGCACGATGTTTTCCAATCCTTTGGGAAAATGCCTTCTAGTAAGCATTTATTGAAAAGGTATGTCAAAGGTTCTGCGAGTTCCACAGCAAACTCCTTGACTAGGCGGTGGGTAAGTCATTGCGATGGAGTGATTTATTGGTTTTTAATTTTCTCAGAGCAGATAAAATTTGTCCCCGATAGATGGTAGGTGGAGGGGAATTCGCAGGTAGGTATGCCGGGAGTAAGTTAAGATCAAGAGGTGGTAATTGATTGCATATTGTCGCAAAGTGGGTATTGATGGCAGATGCTGTAGCAACTGGATCGTTGTCAGCACCAGGTATAGCAACTCTCTTATTACCTAGTTTACATAATTTCTTAATGTGTTTATGCCACTTCGCTGGTTGGGAACTCTTCAGATCCTGTATAGTTTGGTTGTAATAATTAGCTTTGGCTTTACTGATTTCTGATTGCACCTGATTACGCAGAGAAGCCCATTTAGTATGGTCATTCTTTTTATGAGCCTTATCCCTATCCTTTAAGAGTTGCTTGATTTTACAAGTCATCCAAGGTTTGTCTTTATTGTTGAGCACAGACTTAGATAGGGGGAAATGCTCTATGTAAGCACTATTCAGTACACTATTGAAAACACTGACAGCATCATTGCTTGACAACTGAGAATATACATTATCCCAACCATGGTTAACAATCCATTGACCAAATTGTCTAATGGAAGAGTCTTTGAGAGGGCGGGAAAGTATATCACTTTGGTTCTTTCTAACTAGTTCATGAATTGGCTTCAACAAGATGGAGCAATGGTCGCTGTTTCCAAGGGGGGCAAGTCTACTTGGCGGGTGTAAGAGGCTTGCCGAGTTGGTGAAAACTTTGTCCAGGATTGAATCTTTACGGGTAGGAAACTGTATAATCTGTGTGAGGTTCAAATCACTTGTTAAGGATTCAGTCTGAAGATCATTAAAGTCCCCGAGGAGAATGATGACTGCAGAGACATCTTTGGTTCGAATATGGTCGATGACATGTTGAATATGCTCTAAAAGTTGTGCGCTATATGGTGCTGCAGGAGGGTAGTAGACAACGCCAACATAGATGTTTCTGATACTGCTTCTGGTTTTTCCAAGATCAATACTGAGCCAGAGGCACTCATATTGACAGGTGTGACTTGGTAGGTGGCGAACTGCCAAACTGTCGGAGGCAAAGATGGCTACACCACCACCACGTTTGTCGCATCTATTTTTGCAGTGTCGCTGATAGCCAGAGACATCGGCAGCTCCTAGAGAAGAATCATTAAGCCAGGTTTCTGTAACCACTGCAAGATCAACTGTATTGTGTTTGATGGTAAGTTCAAATTCATCCATTTTGTTGTTGAGGGAACGAGCATTAGTTAAGAAGATGGTAGGTAGCAGGGGCTGCATAGAATGGTAAGGTAGCTTTTCTGGTTGAGGGGTGAGTAGTACCTTGTTAATACTCATTCTTTCATTTCTCCTTTTAGACTTAAGAATGCGGGGGCGAACGATTACCGGGATCTGTCGTTTCTCTGGGTCACTAACAGTTACATGTGTTTCGGTGAGCGGATTATGTTCGTATTCAACATTCATGAGGTTGCTACAAGGCATTATTTTATATTTCCTTGAACGGCCCTTTGAACCGCGATGGGTTTTGCGTTTACATGCGATTCCCAAGCTGTGAATCCTATTCCAGACGTCATAATCAAGTAATAACTTCTGAGAATTATTGCATAATAATTGCCCTTGAAATTGCTCATCTAAGTAAAGCTACGGTTACAATTGCCTCTATTCTTTTAATTATGTACATGTATACAAGCATTAATCAGTGACAAGATATAAATGCATCACTATCAGTGTCTGTGATTGAGGAAGGATTGCGATTAAAACCACGAGTGAAATGAAAAGAGCAGGAAAACAATGATTACAAATGTGATAATGAGAGAGAGAGAGGAAAAAACATCTTTAATACATCTTTTTTGCGGCATATTCCCTATGAAAATGTCAAGCTTTAATGTTACTTTTTTACCACTGCCACACTGGGTAAATTTTTGATGCCATTCTTCACCAGGCCCCGTTCGCGAGGTAAATGATTAGAACTACGCTCTCTAATACCAAATTCACATCAACAAGGCCGACGCCAGACCGACAACAGACCGAGCAAAAAATTACATTACCACCAATGGCCAAGAATCGGTCGGTTTGGAGTCTGTGTGGGGTCGGTTTTGGCGGTATGACTCTAGGTTTATAACACAGCTTTCCACCCAACCGCCCATTTCCCCCGAACGATTGCAAAGTTGGCCAAATGTAACTCTTCAACATTACGACATGAAATGGTTTCAGTTGAACTTTTACGTCAAATGAATAAGCCAGTTCGTAATAAGTACATGGTACAAATGACCCTGAAATGACCCCAATCTGTTTCGGTGGACGGGCTAGTTGTTAAACAACTAAAATCATACTGTGCGCCTATCATGGTGCGTACAAAATGACAGCATATAAGGTCAATTGTACTTGGTACAAATGACTTTTATCTACATATGCGCAACAATGCAATTACGAACTGGCTTACAGAGCAGATTTTATAATTGATAAACGAACATGATTTAGAACAGCTCTACATCTATATCGATACAAATGAAGCACTTTTGCTGGAAGTAATGACTTTGCAACCAGCAGAAATTCGCGAGGCTCGTTAAATTTCATCGGGTGAACGGGCGCTAAATAATATTTTTTTCGCTATAGAGAGGAGGGGCTTCGAATTAAAAAAAAAAAATCATCAAGAACAAAAAAAATTATTAGTCCTGTCACTGCTTTCGATAATTGCCATCCACCCTTAAACTCTGCAAAATGTTTCATATCATAGGATTCATTATCTTCGGTTTCCTAATCAACCAATTCGTAAATAAACAGAAAAAAGACAGACGTAGAATGATTGTAACCCACTTGAATAAAAGTTCATCCTTTCTGTAATAATTCCTCAAAATGTTTTCTCTCTTCTTTTAACTCTTTTTTCCCGGTGATTCCCTCTTCTTCTATGTCTTTGCTCTGTCATGTCTTCTTCTCCTTTCTCTCTCTCTCTCTCTATCTCTCTCTCTCTCTCTCTCCCTTCTCTTCTCTCTCTGTATCTTTCTTCCACTCTCCTCACACTCGACTAACATAATAACTACATCAATCTGACTTTGCTTAAAAGGATGTTGGATTGTATTTGTCAGGATAAATGGTTTTAGGTATTGGGATGGAAGCCATTTCCATAGTCAAGCTTTGGCAAAATCCATGTTGGCGATAAATCCTCTAATGTGAGTTTGAATGCCTTCGCAGCATGAAATGACAGATTTCAACTTAAATTTCATAAGATGCAGAATTAACATGATTAATCGTAGTGCTAGCAAGCGTACATGCCTGTCTTGTCTATCATGTACTAGAAAGTTAGATGCGACTGCACGTGTTCTATCGTTTTAGCCCAGAGCCATTCTCCTACTTGCTTAATCGTGACAAGAAAGCCGCAATCAAAGGAAACGAGTTTGAAAACACTTAGCTTTGTTTCCGCTCCTACACATCAAAATGTATCTGGGTGACGAAGTATTCAGTACCTCACTATGTAATCACTGAACTTTCCCTTTTTCTTCTTGAAAATTGACAAGGGTTCAATGACTCTTGAGGTAAAACATGAAAATTCATGTGACAATTTCCAAGCTAACTTCCTCCAACATTGAATGAAATGTTTGCTTGGAGTAGTGAAGAGTGGATAACTGAATCTGGGTACAAATCTGGGTTAATTCCTATACTAGCTGAAATACATAAACCAATTGATACAACACTAATGTATCAGCTTTTTCTAAACAGTCTGGTCTCGGCGTGGCGTACTGGGTCGAAATTACCCCCCCCCCCCCTCCTGTGGAGCCCACAAATGTAAAAATCAAACACAAATGCAAAAACAACCCCAAATTTAAAAACATTGCACCCGCAAATGTCAAAATAACCACAAATGTCATAACGGTCATAACAGGGCATTTATCAGAAAGAAGAAGGGGTGCAATTGTACGAAGGAAAAGGGGCACTCATCAGAAGTGAAAAAAGGGCACTTATCAGAAGGAAAAATTGCACCATTAGAACGGGAAATGGTCACTAATTTGACGAAGAAAGCGCAATTATTAGATTTCATAAGTGGCAGTAATGTCTAAGGTTAAAGGGGCACTTATAAGAATGTAAAAAGGGCACTTATTAGAAAGAAAAGGGGGCACTATACGAAGAACAGGGGGCACTTATCAGCTATGAAAAGGGGCACTTTTCATAGATAAAAAGGGGGCACTTTCGGGGTACTTGAAAAAGTGGGGGGGGGGGTGGGGGGCTGTGCCCCCCTGCCCCCCCCCCCTCCCCCGGGAGTGCCGCCTCTGTCGGTATTTGATGGTGCAATGTACTGAGAATTTCTATGATATTCAATATTAAATACCAACTGGGAAGGGTATAAAAGGTTGCTCGCCCACAGTAAGATCTTCTGGAAATTTAGGGGTTACAACCAAGGGTTTGAGTGAGTATAAGTAGGCCTATGCATTTTCAAGAATAATAAATCCAATATCTTGCCGGGTTTCCTACTAAAAAGACGAACTTAAAATAACAATCTACAACGGCCTGCGAGTAAAATTCAGACAGAATCTATGGCCCAAATGATAATTATACCTGTCACTTGTATAGCGCTTTAGAGCTTTCCAAGATTATTACAACACCAACAAATATGTCTTTTGATTCCTCTTAATAATAATAGTTACTGAAATAATACACAGAAAGTGAAACATACAAAAAAGCATTAATTCCGGGAAATTATGTCGTGTGTAAACATGATTTTCTTTCTTTTTCAATTAATTTTCCCAATTTTTTCTTAGTGTCAGTTATTTTAATACAGGATTTTGTCGAATTTTGCCCAAATTTACTGAAATATTTGTCGAAATTTGCCACAACTTTGCCCAATTGTTTTTCTTCCAAAAATAGGGGGCACAGTGCATAGGCGCCGGAAGCGGGGGGGGGGGGGGGGGGGGCAGGGGGGGCAGTCGCCCCCCCCCAAACGAAAAAGTGGGGGGGCAAAATGCATTTTCCCCCCCAAAAAAAAGCCCCCCCCAAAAAAAAAAAAAAAAAAAAAAAAGGGAGAGGAAGAAGAAAAAGAAGAAAAAGAAGAAGAGTTGGAATGAAAATATTGTATATAACCTAGAAAAGTGGTTATTTTTCGCTCGCTCGCTTTGCTCGCTCGCAAAATAAAAGATTATATGTGTGATTTACGCCAGTGCTCGTAACCAGCTCTGTTGCTTCGCTATCTCGCTTTCGAATTTCTTTGAAAATATTTACGCGTCTTGTCCCCCCCCAAAAAAAATTCTGCGTACACCTCTGGTCACCTCCGAACATTTTTGACATGAGCCCCCTCCCCCTCCAAAAATAGTGAGCCCCCTGGGTTGTTTGCCCCCCCCCCCAATCCAGAATTGCTTCCGGCGCGCCTGGCACAGTGTACCCTGCCCCAAAAGCCAATTAAATGAGCGTGTCAAAATTGTGTTGTTTCATAACAATCTTAAGTGTCTCAAAAGTGTAAAGATGTCATTATTCTCTCCGTGATTATCTTTTTGGGGTACTTTTCCTAGAGGGTGGTTGTCCTGGGGGTAGTTGTCCGGGGGGAAGTTGTCCTAGAGGGTAGTTTTCCGGGGGTAGTTGTCCTAAAGGGTGGTGATCCTAGGGGTGGTTATCCGGGGGGTAGTTGTCCAGGGGGTAGGTGTCCGGATATGGTCATAACATGGTGACCACAAGTGTAAAAATAATCACAAACGTAAACAAAAAAAAAAACAAAAAAAAAAAAATCACCCACAAATGTAAAATCTGTTTAACCACAAATGTAAAAAAAATTCGCCTACAAATTTAAACATTTCCATTTTTACCACAAATGTCTTAACATGTCGACCGCAAACGTGAAAACTCATTGCTTACATAATGCACCTATGTTAGAAAAGTTATTATGGTAAATTTCCACTTGGTCTAATGCCAATTGGTCTAATAGCCCAATGGTCTAACATCATTCGGTCTAACAACAATTCGTCCATCACCAGTTCGTCTAATCAACATTTCGTCTAATATTAGACCAATCTAATAATTAGTTTAATATCTTCGTCTAATCACCACTTCGTCTGTAGCCAATTCGTCTAAAACCCATTTGGTCTAATACCCATTTGGTCTAACCCATTTGGTCTAAACACCACTTGCTCTAGTCATCAGTTCGTCTAATGTTCACTTGGTCCAATATCTATTTCGGCTAAAACCAGTTGGTCTAATAACCAAATGGTCTAATCATCATTTCGTCTAATAACCATTTTGTCTAAACCCAGTTGGTCTAACACCCACATCGTCTAATCATCACTTCGTCTAATTGCCATTTTGTCTAATCATTTCTCAGTTCGTCTAATAATGTTTAATCTAATGTTCACTTGGTCTAATACTACAAAGAGGTTAGCCTTTAAGAGTTATATAGGTTAATTGCCACTTGCCAATTGGTCTAAAAGCCAATAGGTCTAACATCATGTGGTCTAATATCAGTTGGTCTAATAACCAATTGGTGCCTTGAGCACTTGATCATCAAGTGGATTTGGCGCCTTACAAATCTTATATATTATTATTATTATTATCATCATTTCGTCCAATTACCATTTGGTCTAATTGTAATTTCGTCTAATTACCAGTTGGTCTATAGTCAATTCGTCTAGTAGCCATTTCGTCTACAACCATTTGGTCCATTATCAATTGGTCTAATTGCCATTTCGTCTAATCATCAAATGGTCTCAACCCAAGTGATCTAATACCCATTTGGTCTACACATCATTTGGTCCATTTGTCAGTTAGTCTAACCTTAATTGGTTTATCATCATTTAGTCAACACCCATTTAGTTTAATAACCATTTGGTCTAATTGTCATTTGGTCTAATAGCCGTCTGGTCTAATTACCATTTGGTCTAAGCATTGTTTCGTCTAAGTAGTCTCTTCCATCTTCCTCGTACACGAACATTGTTTGCTCAAAGAAATATTACTTTTAGTGGTCCCAAGTATTGGAATGACCTTCCAATCGAACTTACTAAATCTACCTCATTATATTTTTTCAGACGCAAGCTGAAATGTTATCTTCTAAAAACTAAATGTATATGTAAAACAAGCAGATTTATTTTCTTTTGTAGACTGATTAATTTGTGTAATTTGGAGGTTGGAGAGTTCCCCCAGGCTAGGTTGCAATATGATAGATATGGAAGGATAAGAGAATTGTAAAGCATACGGAGGATGTTGTTGGTAAAGTGATAGCATTGTTTTTAGAGACTTTGTTCTGTTTCAAGATTTTTTTTCCCAAGACATAGAACTTTTGATGTGCACACCTAGAAATATTGAGTTTCAACTCTAGGTAGTAGTACGTTGTCGAGATATATGGAAATGCTGTCTGAATCAATGTTTTATTGTTATAAAAGTTCATATAGCGTAGTTTCAATAATTTTAAATTGACAGATAGTTTATTAGCCTTAAACCACTTGCCTACAAGGGTTAGCTGTTGATTAACATTATTGCAAAGTGAGGTAAGATTTGATCCGTCCCGTAAAATATTCGTGTAGTCGGCTAAAAGAACCACAAAAAAAAATCTTGCCATTGATTTGAAGATGTCGTTGTGTAATTGGGTTTTTACAGACGTGTATCAATCAGATATGATTATTTACGTCTGGGACCGACCTTTAACGTCACCATCCGAAAGACGTGACTCAGTCTCGAACCTGGTTCCGCTGAATCAGTTTATAACTTCCACTGTTAGCTGGATTACCGGCGCACGCCACAATGCCCAGCTGATATAAAGAATAAAAAATATAAAGAACCAAGCAACGAGCCTTGAGGTACACCATATGTGATATTACTCATGTTTCAGACGACCGAGTCAAATTTACTGCACTGGAGGCTTTTAATAAGATATCTGGCAAACCAATCGTGCGCTATGCCACGGATTCCATACAGATAAAAGTTGTTTTTTAAAGTAGAATTGAGTAATTGGTGGTATGGAAGGCTTTTCATGAGTCTTTAAAAAAAATTCAACCGAATATTTTTTTGAAAGGATTCAATTATATCGTTTGTTAGTTTACATAGCGCCATAGCTGAAGAAAATTGTTGGCGGAATCCAAATTTGTTTTTGTAAATAATGTTGTGTTTAACGAGAAATTCACAAGTCATGGTGTATACATTGCGTTCGAGGATTGTTATAAAAAACCGATAGAAAAGATATTGGTCTATAGTTTGTAAGCTGTTGGTTGTCCCCAGGCTTAAATAAAGGTCTGACTCTAGCGATTTTCAGTTGGTCTGGAAAACCCCCTTTATTAAGTGATAAATTGAAAATATGACACAGCGGTTTAGATATACCGAATCGCACTTTTAAATACCCTGGGACTGAATTCCTCTACACATGCAGATGCATGCATATTCTTTTGACATGAATATCATTTTGAAACGAGTTGACAATGTTACCTATTTCATTTTTATCCGTAGGATATAAAAACAGAGAATCATCAGGTGGAGTTTTCATATATTTTTGAAAGTCAGTATTACACCGTGGTATATTATTAGCAAGAGTCAGACAAATGTTTTTGAAGAAATTGTTAAATGAATTACTTATGGATAAAGAGTCAGTCACAATTTTATCAACAATACTGAAGGCAGAATGTGAGCTTATAAATTTATTTTTTTTGCAAGGCGGTTCATGGTATCCCATGTACATTTAATATTTGATTTATTACGCATGAATTTGCCTAAAAATATCTAATTTTTGTTTTCCTAAGGCGTGTCGTAAGTTTATTTCGATATTGTTTAGATTGGAACTCGTTTTGATGAGTCGAATTTTCAAAGTTCCACTTGTATAGCTTGTTTTTAAGTTTTATAGATTGTAATAAACCGTTTGTCATCCTCTTTCATATTAAGGGAAAATTTAAATCATACAGTCTACGTATTTCTGTTGAAAATGTGTTATATGCTAAATAAGGACCTTCATTCATTATGACGTCACTCCAATTTATGTCCTGAATATCTTCTTTTTTTTAAAGTTCTTGGTTTCTTGGTTTACAAAACGGTAGAAACAAGCTTGATTTTTGGTTCATTCTCGTATTAGATGAATTAATTTTAGATACCTGAAATACGAGTAAGTGGTCAGAGACATTAAATATAAATAACCCCCAGTTGGTTGACTCGATTCAATTGGTTATGATGTTATCAATAATTTTTGTAGCTGATTTTGTAATACGCGAAGTTTTATTGATGAACGAATATCATAAGTTACTTTAGAGGACATTTAAAAATTTATTAGACGAGTTTATACCGTGTTGCAGGAGGTCAATATTGAAAGCATCCGCTATGTAAAGTTTTTTATATTTTCTCTTAGTATGCAAGTATTAGGCAGTTTATCTATGGCAGAATAAAATTCGTTTAGGTTTATAGAGCAGTTTATCTATGGCATAATAACATTCGTTTAGGTTTATAGAGGGTGGTTCGTAAATTGTCGCACCCGCTCCGCATCCGCTATGTAAAGTTTTTTATATTTTCTCTTGGTATGCAAGTATTAAGCAGTTCATCTATGACATAATAAAATTCGTTTAGGTTTATAGAGGGTGGTTCGTAAATTGTCGCACCCTATGGTCTGCTTGTCGTGCTCATTATATAATCCTGCAATACTGAGTCGAAAACAGCGTAATATATACAGATGTCATCTCTTCGAACAAAATTATGATGGTTACAAATATACATTTCAACTCCTCCACCACATTTTGCTTGTCTGTGTTTTGAAATAAATGAGTAACCATCAGTGTTTATTATTAGAGGATTATTGTCATTTAACCATGTTTCGGAAAGGAAGATGATATCGAATGGAAAATTTAAAAGATTGAGGAAGGTTTAAAAGGAATCAAAGTTTCTTAGAATGCTCTGTACATTAAGGTGCATAGTGTGGGGGGGGGGGGGGAATCATCATTGCCAGTGTCGGTTGGCAATATGGCGGCTAAGTGTTCAGCACACGCCGGTGGGACTCGCTCTAATTCTTTGATTTTACATCCATTCATTATTTCAACGGGATATCTGTGTTTGTTAAGAGAATGAGCTTCAAGGGAAAATCGAGAGATCCACCTAGTCTACCCAACTCACCTTTGAAGAAAAAATGTGCAAAAAATATGGAAGGAAATAGCTTGAGGCCGAAACAAGCGCCGCCACTGGATCAGCCAGTCACCAATACGCCTGAAGCTCCCGGGGGGGGGGGGGGGGATGGCTCAGAGAGAGCCCCGTGCCTGGTTTGAAGCGTTTGAACGTCGCCAAGAAACCAGGTTTGCTGCGATGGTGAAGGAGTGCCAGGAAGAACACGAAGCCTTACGATTTGATATCAGTGAGCTGAATGATGAGGTGAAGAGGCTTAATACATCTTTGGAAGGGGCGAAGGAGAAAATAGATGAGTAGGAGAATCGCAGTAAGGAATAACGTAGTGCTATGGGGTGTTCCCGAAGGAATGGAAGGGCAGGACTGTGCAAAATTTGTTGCCAGTCTTGTCAGTTATTCAAAGAGCACATCGTAGTGACAGTGGCAGTGGCAACAGGCCTAGGCCATTCATGTGGGCTTTAGGTCTTATCTGGAAAAGGTAGCTGCAAAGAAGAGTCTGCTCACCACCTTCAAGGAGAAGAAGTATAGTCATGGAGATTCCAAGGAAGTCAAGTTTTTCGTGTCAGACGACTACTCCAAAACCGTTCAAAAAATGAGGAAGGCCAATTTGTTGAAATTGAAAAAGCTGAGAGCGAAAGGGTTAAACGCATTCTTCGTATTTCCAGCGACCATCAAGATCCGGAATAAGGCGGGAAGGCTAGTTGACCCCTGAGTTTGGGGTTTTTAAATGTAGCTTCCGGGAGCTTTGGTTAGTTTTTGAACAGATTTTAATTTGATTTTTTAACCTACTTTATACAAATTGTTATCTATTAGAGTTTGTTTGGGAACTTACGGGGCTCCTTGGGACTTAATTCAAGTGTATAAAATTTCCCCCTTTTTTTGTAGGTGTTATATATGTACATGTATATACAAGGGTAAATGATTGATACCACACTCCGACCGTGTGTTATGACCGGATGATATATTGCACTCAATGTGCCATTTCATGCGTTTTAACAGGGCTGGTTTTGATTTGAGGCCCTCTTTTCTATCTTGCGCTTTTTTGTTGACTTGTTAGTGTTTTCCTCAATATATATTTTTATTGTTGTTCATTTTTTTCTTTTTCTTTATCTTTTGTTAGGTGGCAGATCTTATATTTCATTCTTTCTGTACATTGCTGGTATTTCAAGTTTGACACGGCTTTGTGGATGTACATTCACAACGTTGTTTGATATGATGTATTATTCCCAGACGACAGTAATTGTAAGTCGTGACAAGCAATTATGGCTTTAAAGTTACATACATTTAATTGTACGGGTTTGCAAGATTTCCATAAAAGAAAGAAGATATTCCATTGTTTAAAAAATATAGGTACTGATATCCTTTCTTTTTACAGGAAACCCACTCAGACAAAGAAGATGAGTCCATTTGGAAGACTCAGTGGGTTGAATTGGCCTCCCCCCCCCCCCCAGTTTTTCCTCCAATTGTAGGGGAGAGGGCATTCTTATTAGAAACTCTGTTTCATTAAAATAAATTTATTTATTCAGTGACCTTGATGGTAGATTTCTTATTTTAAAAGGAAATTTAAGTGACCTTCATATGACCCTGGTTAACATTTATGCCCCAACAATGATAACCCTAATTTTTTTGCTGCGTGTTTTGGCAGAAATTTATAACTTAGATAGCCCTTTCTTAATTGTAGGTGGTGACTTTAACTCTGTGATTGGCTCGCTAGATTAACAAGGTAATAGAACACAACACTCTAGCAAGAATTGCAGTGAAATGCTTTCAGTTATAATCGAAGAATATGGTTTGGTCGATGTTTGGCGTCATTTTCATCCCAACTGCCGACAATACACAAGACATCAGAAATCACCACGAGTTTCGTCTAGATTAGATTTTATTTGATTTCCACTAATTTTTTAGACAATTGTGTATCCTGAAAAATTCTCCCTGGAATACAATCAAATCACTCTATAGTACAGTTAGCATTTAATGATAATCAGCCGAAGAGGGGAAAGAGTTTCTGGAAAATGAACTGTCATTATTTACACCATGATTCTGATTTTAATAAGCTTATCAAAGAAACAATCAGGGATTTTAAACAAGATCAAGAAGATTCCGATTGTAACCCTAATACCTTGTGGGATTCTTTGAAATGTGTTGTTACAGGTGTATGTATGTAGTATTCCTCAAGGAAAAAAAGAGAAAGAAATAAGGAAAAAATTCTATCTTGGCTGATATCGATAAGATTAAATTACAATTATCTACTATAGCACCTAATAAAAATTGCAGTCTTTTGTTGCAACTCGAAGAACTGGAAGGTCAATTGAATAAGATTTATGATTATGAGACGAAGGGGTTGATTATTAGATCTAGGGTAAGATGGTTAGAAGATGGGGAGAAAAATTCTGAGTATTTTTGTAATCTTGAAAATAGGTCGTGGCAAAAGAAAAGCATAAAATATAGACTTAAAAATGCAGAAGGAATTTTCCTCACTGACCACAACAAAATTTTAGCAGAAATTGAAAATTTTTATACAAAATTATATTCTTTTCAGGATGGAGTTTAAAATGTATTGAATGAATTGGATGTTAATGAAGCACTTTATGATGAAATAGACATCCTTCAATTAGATCAAGATGAAAAAGCTTCTATAGAGAGACCAATTACGAAACAGGAATTATATGATGTGTTAAAATCTATGAAAATGAATAAAACCCCTGGGTTTGATGGAATTCCTGTCTTAATGTCTTTATATTTTGTTTTGGCCTGATATTTGTGATATGTTGTTAAATTCTTTCAATTTCTCTTTGCAAAATGGAATGATGTCCCCATCTCAGAGAAATGGTATAATCACATTTATTTCTAAAAAGGACTGGGATCCCTTAGTCGTTAAGAATTATCGTCCTATTAACTGTTAATTACAAAATATTAGCTAAATGTTTAGCAAATCGCTTGAAACTTTACATGCAGCCTTTAATTCATTCAGATCAATCTGGATTTTTAAAAGGGAGAAACATTGGCAATAATATAGTCTAATTTCTGATATTCTAGAATAAACAGAGTTTAATGATATTCCAGGTTCAATTTGTTTGCTTGATATAGAGAAAGCGTTTGACAGTGTGTCTCATGATTTTTTTATTTCAAACTCTTAAGCGATTTAATTTTAGTGAGAAATTCATAAAATGGATTAAGACACATTCTACTCGGCTCGACAAACTTATGTTATGAATAATGGATTTTTAACCAATCGTATCTCTATGCATAGATGCATATTCCAGGGATGCCCAATCTCTCCTTACTTGTTTTCGACAAAATGAAAATATTATTGGTATATAATAGTGAAAGACCATAGGGTGAAGATTACTTTGTTTGCTGATGATTCAGTTTGTTTCTTAGATGGACCAAATTCCTTTAATCATTTATTTGATATATTATATATATGGAAAGTACTCTGGGTGTAAAATTAATATGAGTAAAACAGAGGCTATCTGGATTGGGTCTAAACGAGGATCTTAAAATTTTCCTTTCATTAATCAGGGAATAACTTGGAAAACATCAGAATTCAAGACATTGGTTATGAATTTTTCACTCAGTCCAGGCCTACTTTATGATCTCGATTTCAAGAAAAATTAAAAAGGTTAGAACAGACATTAAACTGTTGGCGAATGAGAAATCTTTCCTTAATTGGTAAGGTTTGTGTTGTCAAATCTCTGGTACTTCCACAATTACTGTATTTGTTTTCTGTATTAGCCATCAAAATTCTACAGAAATTCTTTAAGGAACTAAATAGATTATTTTTTCGTTTTATATGGAATGGAGGAAGGGATAGGGTCCAAAGAAAGCTGTTGTATAATGATTATGAGCAATGCGGCCTCCGTATGATGAACCCTTATGCTTTCTCCTTTGCTCAAAAAATGTCATGGGTGAAATGCTTACTGGATGATAAATGTAATTTAGTATGGAACGATATTGAACTATCATTTTTAGAAAAATTTCACAAAGCTTTAAATATTCTTTGGAAATCCAGTGCTCCAGAATTCCTTTTGCAAACTTTAGGCAATTGACAAATAGCAGATTCCTTGCACACTTGGTACATATACAGAGAACAAGCCACAAAAGACATTGTACAATGTAAATATTCAGAATTGGGACCATGTCAGTCTTTGTGGTTTAATAGGAAGATTTGCTCAAAATCAAAACGATTTTTTTTTTATTATGAAGCTTGGCATGAAAAAACATTGTTACAGTATCAGATTTACTTAATCCACCCTTTTCTGACCATAAATTATTTGAGGAATTGAATTTAGATTTTGATATTCCCAGGCAGGACAGAAGAAAATTTAATTTTTTAGTTTAAAACATCTCAGAGGAATGGCTTGATCCCAATCTTGAAAACGTGGATATTCATGATATGCTCATTGTAAAAATATTGTCTTTTAAAAAATTGCCAAGATATGTTTATAATTTCATGAGTGTTAACGTCATGCCTGATAAGAGTCATGAATTCTGGAGGGAATAGTTAAACCCTCCTCTTGATTTTGATTAAGAAAAAAAAAAAACATTTATTGAATTTTCGATGTACCATTCATTCAAATCTGCGCTCCTTCTACTTCAAAGTTTTCCACAGATGTATTGCTTTGAATGATTTTCTTTTTAAAATTAAGTGATTCTCCCGATTGTACCTTTTGCAACAAACGTGAAGAAACGATTATCCATATATTTTGTGAATGTGAAAAAATCATTCCAATATGGCAATATTTGCTGAGTATAATATTAAAAAAAACATGACCTAAGTCTCAATTTTGCAAATTGTGACAAAATTTTTGGTACCTGTACGGATAGATTTGTATCTTATTTGTCCTTTTGTTAAAGTAATTATATATGTATATCTGTGTAAATTCCAAAATAGTGCACCATCCATTACTGCATACAAATCATTTGTTCTGAAACAAAAAGAAACCGAATATTATTTGGCCAAAAAAAAGAAATAAGTTGCCTCTTCATTTCAAAAAATGGAAATTTGAAATCTAATAACCTCTCTACAATGATCAAACTATATCCAATGTTCTTCAAAACAATATTTGTTTGTAGATCTCTATGAAACTTAATATTGTAAAGAAATTTACTGAAAGGATAGTTGATTCAAGCAGTCATTTTACATAGTGATGTTGGAACACCATATTTGAAATCTTTTGTAAACTGCTATTTCCAATTTATGTGCCTTTATGAACCCCAGTTCATATTTTACGTTTGCATTCTTACAGATTATTTTTAGTAACATATTTTATTTCTGCCACTTTTTTTATTTATTTTTTTCCCCAATCATGTTAATCTTTTGTAAATTTTGTAATTGCCTGTAATTATGTACCTTTCAATTTGAATGATTGTAAATATACTAATTTGACCTTCAGATTGTTTAATAAAAACATAAATACAAAAAATCATTGCCAGTGTCATTTTGAGCAAATTCGTCGATTGATAGTATTGGATAGTCATTTAAAAAATTGTTTTCTGGGTCTGTTAGCGTTTTTCCGATTTGCGTATCTCCTATTTGTGTATCAAATGGGTCAAAGTTAAGATTTCTAACAAGCGTTGGAATATCTAGTTGACTCGTAAGAGTTGTATCTAAGTCTTTCACTGAAAATGAAATGTGTGTCCATAACAATGAGAGCAGATTGACAAAACATTCGTCCCCGTTGTTAAGTAGCAAGTTATCATTGCATACTACAGTGAAGCAATTGATTACGTAACGGAGTGGAATTTATGACAGTTGCGGGACTATTCATATATATAAATGGATGAAAGCTCGCTAGCCTGACAGTTTAAACGTAGGTTAAGTTTTGGAGTAAAATGACTAAAGCTATTATGCACAAAAGAGTAACTTAAGGAGAGATGGAAGGGAAGAACATAAAATTGAACCAAAAAAAAAAAATAATAACATAATGAAAGGAAAGATGGAAAGATAGGACAAAATACAAAGAAAAGGTAAAAGAAATAGTAAAGTGAAATAATAAAAGGATTAAAGTTAATATAAGGAAAGATGAAGAAAAGGTGATAAAAGGAAACAAAGAAAACATAACGAAAGTGGAGAGAGAAAAAAGATGATAGAAAAATGAATACAAAGAATAACCTAAGGAAAGACAAGAGAGAATATGATAAAAGTAATCAAAGAATAACATAGCGAAAGATAGAGAGCAAAATGACATAAGGATAAAGATAATAATTAATTCATGCTCCCATCAGGTCATCTCTTTTCTCCTTTTATTTTGTGGTGCTAATAAAAAGATACGCCGGGCCGCGCCTCGCCGAGACCTGACTGTTTTATCAAAAGCCAATATGTGACCCATCACGTCAAAATGAGACAGAAGTCGCATTTTTTGACATTTCATTTTATTATTGATTATTATTCTCCGTTTCATAAGCTTTAATTTGGTATATAGTTCAACTCTAGAGAGTGAGTATTAGTGGAGATAATAGCTTTTGAAACTTGAGTAAAGTAGGACTGTGGAAAAGTATTTCTTCGAGAAACACGCTTCCAAAGTTGACTTCCGTTTTGCCGACATGCAGCATTTTCCGTTTGCAATGTCAACTAGATTTGAAAAAAAAAACCCTTAGCAACCGTTTATTAATTCTAATAAAAACTAGTCCATATGTTTCTTTAGGATCTCCTCTCATGAAAACATGAATTTTAATTCATTTAAGCCATGAATTCTAACGCTTTAAGGGGTAGCAAATCAAGTAGTTTCACAGCACTGAAAAAGCTTCCCGCATCGACTTCGTGCTTTTTTCGTTGAGCCTTTCATATGCCGGTATACTCTTAGGTTGAATAACCTAGCTATAGTCAAAAGGTTTATAAGTCTGTCATTTTGTGCGGGGAAATGTTTTAGATTATATTTCAAACTTTAAGAGGTTTTCATTTCATTATATTTTTTTCTAAATTAATCATGTAAACTTGATTTCCTTCAATGTTATTTGCTTTCTTTTTCAAAGCTTGGATTCGATTGTCGCAAAGTCATTCAAGCATGGCAAAATTACTGAATAGACGAATCTTTGCCAAACATGATATTGACAGATATCGTTGATGTCTGAATATAAAGCTAACTTTTTTACTTTTCTTCTTTTGAAAGAGCAATAAAATTCACCGCTTTTTGAAGCTTAAGAATTAACACACGATTATTGATTTTCTCTCTCTCTCTCTCTCTCTCTCCTTCTATATCACGCACCTGTTTCATAATCTCGACAGAGTTGTCTTTCTTTCTTTTATAAACTATCTTTCTTTTCTGTTTACTTTTTACCAGATTAAACAACGATAGATTGAAACAGCTTCATAATATTAAAGAAACACTTTTATCCTGCTCTAGTTCATTCTACCTTTTAAAAAATGTATACAATCTACTAGTTTCTAAAAGCGTCTTTCTTTTCTTTTCGCCATGTCAAAGAGCCCTCCTGCATGCGCGAGACGATTATTGATTTTTCTTCTCTCTCATTGTCCTTCTAAATCACGCCCTTGTTTCATAATCTCGAGACAGGTCCTTTTCTGTCTGGTTAAAAAGCTACATTTCTTTTCTTTTCGGCTTTTACACGAATTAGAGAATTTGTCGCTTATCATGCTTATTATCCACATGTTCAACAGCGGGATGAAGATAAACTGCTTCTTAGCGCCGCTGTAGAACTAGAGCTTCACCAAAAAATTTAAAAAAATGATAACTGCTTTTTGTAAAAATTAACGCCCAGACAATTCTCTCTTTAAACGAATAAGAGCATTGGCCGCTAATTATCATCATGTTAACTGGTGGTATGAACATGATGAAGATAAACTGCGTCTTAGCTTAAAAGTCACTGTTTCTCTCCGCTCTAGTTAACCCGAGCTTAAAACAAATTAGGTACTTGTTTCATTATCGCAACCAAGGGCCTTTTCATTCTAGTTAAAAAGATAATTTTCTTTTCTTTTCGGTTGTTAAAAGAGTTACAGAATTGGCCGTTTATTATCCTCATGTTCAACAGCGGGATGAATATAAACTGCTTCTTACCGCCGCTCTAGTTAACTAGAGCTTCAAAAAAAAAAAAAAATAATGATAACTGCTTTTTGTAAAAATTAACGCCCAGACATTTCTCTCTCTCTCTCCTTCTAAATCTTTCACCTGTATCATAATTCCGACAGTTCTTCTTAATTCTGTTTTGAAAGCCAACTTTCTTTTTGTTCGGCCTTTTAAACGAATAAGAGAATTGGCCGTTAATTATCATCATGTTTACTTGCGGTATGAACATGATAGTCTGCGTCTTAGCTTGAAAGTCATCGTTTCTTTCAGCTCTAGTTAACTCGAGCTTAAAACAAATCAGGTACTTGTTGCATTATCGCAACCAAGGGCCTTTTCATTCTAGTTAAACAAATAATTTTTCTTTTCTTTTCGGCTGTTAAAAGAGTTACAGAATTTGCCGCTTACAGTATTTTCCTCATGTTTAACAGCGGGATGAAAAAAACTGCGTCTTAGCTTGAAAGTCATCGTTTCTCTCAGCTCTAGTTAACTCGAGCTTAAAACAAATCAGGTACTTGTTGCATTATCGCAACCAAGGGCCTTTTCATTCTAGTTAAACAAATAATTTTTCTTTTCTTTTCGGCTGTTAAAAGAGTTACAGAATTTGCCGCTTACAGTATTTTCTTCATGTTTAACAGCGGGATGAAAAAAACTGCGTCTTAGCTTGAAAGTCATCGTTTCTCTCCGCTCTAGTTAACTCGAGCTTAAAACAAATCAGGTACTTGTTGCATTATCGCAACCAAGGGCCTTTTCATTCTAGTTAAACAAATAATTTGTCTTTTCTTTTCGGCTGTTAAAAGAGTTACAGAATTTGCCGCTTACAGTATTTTCCTCATGTTCAACAGCGGGATGAAAAAAAACCTGCGTATTAGCTTGAAAGTCATCGTTTCTCTCCGCTCTAGTTAACTCGAGCTTTGAAATAAATCAGGCACATGTTCCTGTTTCATTATCGCAACCAAGGGCCATTTAATTCTAGTTAAAAAAATAATTTTCGTTTTATTTTCGGCTGTTAAAAGAGTTACAGAATTGGCCGCTTATTATCCTCATGTTCAACAGCGGGATGAAGATAAACTACTTCTTAGCGCCGCTCTAGTTATAAACTAGAGCTTAAAAAACAAAGAATAATGATAACTGCTTTTTGTAAAAAGTAACACAGAGACAATTCTCTCTATCTCCTTCTAAATCTTTCACCTGTATCATAATTTCGACAGTTCTTCTTAATTCTGTTTTGAAAGCCAACTTTCTTTTCTTTTCGGCTTTTTAAACGAATAAGAGAATTGGCCGCTAATTATCATCATGTTAACTGGCGGTATGAACATGATGAAGATAAACTGCATCTTAGCTTGAAAGTCATCGTTTCTCTCCGCTCTAGTTAACTCAAGCTTTTTAAAAAATGTGTACAGTCTACTGGTTTTTAATACATGTAGCTAAATTTCTTTTCTTTTCGCCATGTTATAAAGAAGGTATAGAATTCGCCCCTATCGAAGAGCACGGATTAAGTCACCTCCAGCATGAGACGATTATTGATTTTTTTTCTCTCTCTGTCTTTGTCCTAAATCACGCGCTTGTTTCATAATCTCCACGCACATGACACAGGTACTTTTCTTTCTGGTTAAAAGGCCAATTTCTTTTCTTTTTAGTCGGCTTTTAAAAGTGTTACAGAATTTATCCCTTATTATTGTTGTGTAAAACAGTGTCGTTGTTTGTAAGTCATCTTTTCACTCCGCTCGATCTAGATGCAAATTCTTTTATAGAGATCACGTGACTGCGAACATCCAATGAACAAAGCCCCGCGTCGCTAGGGGCGGGGCCTAGCGGATGGCTTTCTTTTCGCGCTGGCTCGCACCAGCTGTCCGAAAAAATAGAAGAGTTGACCGAAAAAAACACTCGCAGAAAAACTGCTTTTTCTACCCTTTCCCGTTATATTTAGGACTCAAATTTTTAACAGAGCATTCATGAAACATTGCAGATTCAAATCAGCAAAGAAATTTTTTTTAACCAAATTTGAAGAGTTTTAAGATTTGCCCAATTTTCTCAAGTTCTTACCCAGCGACTTCTGTCTCATTTTGACGTGATGGGTCACATATATCTTATAACTATGACAGTAATGGGAACTTGACAAATCTTCATTTAATTTTTGATATACTGGAATCATTATAAAGAATTTTTGATTGATACAATCCTGAGAATTACAAAGAAAAAAAAACCTATCAGAAAGTTTCTATACCTAAAAAGGATTTTGAATAAATGTTGAAACAAAGGACTATTTACTCATTAAAAAAAAAAAATTATGAAATATATTTCTTTAAACAACATGTATGAAAAAAATATCTAATGTCACATTCAGTCTACAAAAGAAACGGCATATATCAAAATACATCATTATGCAATCCGTAATAGTCTGGTCTTTATAGGATTTGATCATAAATGCTTTAATGACACATCGAACGAATACAATTTTTGGCTTCATATCTACTTCATCAATTTCTTGGAAAATTGGACTACAATTCAACATCATTTCACAATCATTTTCTCGAATCTAGTTCAGAGCAATAAAGATGCATATCTTTATAGTTATCTTCCTAAGATATCCTAATATTATGCATGAATTGCTATTGCATGCAGCTACTGAAAATTTAATATTGAAATTTAATATATTACATTCGTCATCGTTTGCAAGAACTATATACTATTCGTGCTTCTTAGACCAGTCCTATTAAGATGTATGTGTGTGTGTGTGTGTGTGTGTGTGTGCCCTTACATAGATACACTTGTGGGGTACAGAGAACAAAAGAGCACAATGATGGCCTTTATTCCGTCATGCTTGTGGGGTACAAAATACAATAGGAGAAGTGCTTGTGGGGTACAAAGTACAAAAGGAGAAAACAATACAGTTCCCCACAAGTCAATGTGTGTGAGGGTGTGTGTGTGTGTGTGTGTGTGTGTTTGGTAAACATGTGCTACACGCAGGATATGATATACATAATAACAGTGGCGTGAAAGTGGCAAATAATTCTGCTTCCTAAGAAAAGCATAAGTAATATGTTTGTTAAACAAACAAAAATCATCAAGCACTATAGCATTTTATTGTATGATGTTATTATTAGTAGTAAATTCATGTATTGCATATCATAATAGATGTACATGGGGTGACTATTTCGACCACTTTGTTTTTCCACATGTTTTGCACATATTTTTGTATATATAAATGACATATCGGGGGGGGGGGGGGGCTTTTGTGGGCTCTACACCTGTAGAGCCCACAAATGTAAAAACATTGCACCCGCAAATGTAAAAATAACCACAAATGTCACAGCACGTCAACCACAAGTGTAAAAATAACCACAAATGTAGAAAAAACTCGCCCACAAATGTAAATATCGGTTTAACCACAAATGTAAAAACATTTCGCCTACAAAAGTAAAAATTTCCATTTTTACCACAAATGTCATAACATGTCGACCGCAAATGTAAATCTCATTGCTTGCATAATGCACCCATGTGAGATAAGTTATTATGAGTTGTATGTGTTGTGGGCGTGTATGCGTGTGTGTGAGGTTTTCCTGACCATTGAAATCCCTAAAATACTGCAACACCCTTAATAGGCCAGGAGCCTGTCCCGAAATAGTCACCCCATTTTACCCATAAGATTTGACCCCGTAAAGTTACTTAGACCATCTAAGTCATTGACAAAAAGGTTGTCAGCCTGACCGTAGCCGCCGGGTTAAGCCCCCAGAGCCCCCAAAAGGGACCCCAAAGTCGGGTCGATTTCACCCCATCTCACCCATGCACCAAACTTTGTCAGTAGGAAGTAGCATGACTGGACATTACAAGACACAAAAAACTGACAAAAATTTCCGTCGGGATGGGGTGTCAGACAGTCCCTAAAAATTGGGGTAAATTTTCCCCCTTAAAGCCCAGAGACCAAATTTTGTCAGAAGGAAGAGCTATGGATGTACATTCCAAAAATATAAAAACTGACAAAATTTTCCATCGGGAAGGGGGTGTCAGATCCCCTGAAATGAAAACCCCAAAGTGCCCTTTGACAATGCTTTGCCCCCCAAAATGCTCTGTATGGAAAGAAAAACCATTTCCTTACCTTCTGACTATGATAATTCAAAAGTGTTTCATTTATTTTTTTTATTTATTTATTATTTATTCGGCATTTCGAAAACAATTCAATTCACTTTAAATTTTCATAACATAATTTTGAGTATAATAATCTTCTTGAGGTGCAATTTGGTGTTAATTGGCCTTTTGGTTATTAAGTTATTAAATTGTGAAAAAAGTATTGCTTTCTCAAAAGTAGCCAAAAAATATTGACAGGATTATGTAAACACACCCATTGTCTATCTTCACTTGTTTTAAAAGGCATAGCAGAAGAGCTTTTCAGGTATCTGTGGTATGTGACTGCCAGGCTGAAATGTACTAATCATGTGTTAATTGCACAGATACCAAGCAAGCTTCTCTATTATGCCTTGTCAGATGGTCAATGGCTGTGTTTACATAATCCTGACAATATTTTTTGGCTACTTTTGAGAAAGCAATACATTTTTCACAATGTAATAACTCATTAACCAAAATACCAATTAACACCAAATTGTACCTCAAGAAGAGTATTATACTCAAAATTATGTTATGAAAATTTAAAGTGAATTGAATGAAACGCTTTTGAATTATCATAGTCAGAAGGTAAGAAAATGGTTTTTCTTTCCATACAGAGCATTTTGGGAGGGCAAAGCATTGTCAAAGAGCACTTTGGGGTTTTCATTTCAGGGGGTCTGACATCCCCTTCCCGATGGACAATTTTGTCAGTTTTTATATGTTTGGAATGTACATCCATAGCTCTTCCTTCTGACAAAATTTGGTCTCTGGGCTTTAAGGGGGAAAATTTACCCCAATTTTTAGGGGCTGTCTGACACCCCATCCCGACGGAAATTTTTGTCAGTTTTTTGTGTTTTGTAATGTCCAGTTATCCTACTTCCTACTGACAAAGTTTGGTGCATGGGTGAGATGGGGTGAAATCGACCCGACTTTGGGGTCCCTTTTGGGGGCCCTGGGGGCTTAACCCGGCGGCTACAGTCAGGCTGACAACCTTTTTGTCAATGACTCAGATGGTCTAAGTAACTTTATGGGGTCAAATCTTATGGGTAAAATGGGATGACTATTTCGGGACAGGCTCCCAGACTATAACCACAACCGCAAATAAAAAAATTAAAAAACTAGTTGTTTACTAGTGGTTTCCCTTTTTATGATTAGTTTACGGCGTTTATGATTAGTATACGGCGTTGTTTTGATTGAAAATAAAGGGTTTATTGCCACTTGGTCTACAGCCAGTTGGTCTAATAGCTAATTAGTCTAACATCATTCGGTCTAATATCAGTTGGTCTAATCATCATTTCGTCCAATTACCATTTGGTCTAATTGTCAATTCGTCTCATTACCATTTGGTCTATAGTCAATTCGTCTAATAGCCATTTGGTCTATTTGACAATTCAGGAACCGGGACCCCCCCCCCCCCCCCCCCCCCCCCCCCCCGGGCGTGGTGATGGGGCTGCAGCCCCTTCACTTTTTGAGTAGACACGTTTTATATAATTTGGTTTAATGATTATGTACAATATATATTTTTAGAAGAGATCACATTTTAATACATTGTAATAATGTTTGGCCGCTCTCTCCGCTCGCTCGCAAAACATTGAAAAGGGTTGTTGGTATCCGGGCAAGAGGCGTCAGTCCCCAAAAACGTTCCATTCCCTACAATGTGGTACATGTAATAATAATGATGATAATAATGAATTGAAACAGAATGGCACAATGACAGAGAGATGATGGAAAAATGAATATAAAGAGTAATATAGGGAAAGACGGAAGTAAAGATAAATCGATGAATAACAATACAATAGGGAGAATTGGAAGTTAAGGGATAGAAGGATAAAGACATGGACCTAAGGTAAAGAGAGAGAGAGAGAGAGAGAGAGATATGGTAGTAGGATAAAGAAAACATGGCGATAGATGGAAGAAAAGGTCCTCCCCAAAAGATGAAGAATAACATAACGAAATTAGAGATGAAAAAAAAAAGAAAAAAAGAAATAATAATGCAAAATAGGCAAAATGATAGAAAAATAAACCAAGAAATAAAGAACGAAAAAACATAGTGAGAGAAAAGAGAAAAATGATAGAAGAAAAAATACAAAGATTAGCATATGGATAAATGGAAGAGGTGATAAAATGAATTAAAGTTTAACACAACTTAAGGTAAGGTGGAAAAATGAAAGGATAAAAGCAAGAAATAACATAACGAAAGATAGAGAAATGATAGAAGGATAAAGATATATATATATATATATATATATATATATATATATATATATATATGTATATATATATATATGTATATATATATATATATATATATATATATATATGTATATATATCTATATATATATATATATATATATATATATATATAAGAGAAGAGAGCGAAAGAAATGAAAGGATAAAAAAACAATATAACAAAAGCAAAGTGCAATTAAACAATAATTTGAAATTCACTAAAACATTAATTGATTAATTAATTAATCGCTTTATTCACAAGATAATCAATTAAGCACATGTAATTAATTCATGCCATGCTCCATCAGGTCACGTTTTTTCTCCTCTTTTTTTACTCCCAACATAAACCAAAACAAAAAATACTTAACATACAATAACTGCAAAAAAAGTTCGAAAATTTCGGCCAGTGCGCCGAACCGAGGGCTGACTGTATGGTCAAAGCCCCTTTCAGTAGTATTGTAGGGGGAAATTAGCCCGGTTGGTCACTAGACCAAATGGTAATTAGACAAGACGGCTATTGGACCAAATGACAATTAGACCAAATGGTTAAGATACTAAATGGGTGTTGACCAAATATTATGTATCATGTGTTCCATTTTATGTGGAAATAGATAATAAATAAATAAATAAATAAATGATGATAGACCAACTGAGGTAAGATAAACTGACAAATGGACCAAATGATGTGTAGACCAAATTGGTAGGCCTATTAGACCAATTGGATTTTGACCATTTGATGATTAGACAAAATGGCAATTAGACCAATTGATAATGGACGAAATGATTATTAAACCAAATGGCTATTAGACGAATTGACTATAGACCAAATGGTAATTAGACGAAATGAAAATTAGACCAAATGGTAAATGGACGATATGATGACTAGACTAATTGGACCGAATGATATTAGACCAATTGGCTATTAGACCAAGTCGCTGTAGACCATGTGGCAATAAACCTATTAAAATGTAACAGGCAAACCTGTTTGTCTGTAGTATTAGACCAAATGGATATTAGACCAAGTGAACATTAGACCAAAAGGTTATTAGACGAACTGATAATTGGACCAAACGATGATTTAAAAAAAAATGGTAATTAGGCGAAGTGATGATTAGACAATGTGAGTGTTAGACCAACTGGATTTAGACAAAATGGCTATTAGACGAAATGTTGATTAGACCATTTGGTTACTAGACCAACTTGTTTTAGCCGAAATAGATATTGGACCAAGTGAACATTAGACGAACTGATTATTAGACAAAGTGGTGTTTAGACCAAATGGGTTTAGACCAAATGGGTTTTAGGCGAATTGGCAATAGATGAAGTGGTGATTAGAAAAAGTGATTTAACTGATTATTAGACCAATTACTTATTAGACGAAATGATAATTTGACCATTTGGTTATTAGACCAACTGGTTTTAGCCGAAATAGTTATTAGACCAAGTGAACATTAGAAGAACTGATTATTAGACCAAGTGGTGTTTAGACAAAATGGGTTTAGACCACATGGGTTTTAGACGAATTGGCTGTAGATGAAGTGGTGATTAGAAAAAGTGATTTAACTGATTATTAGACCAAAAAGTTATTATACGAAATGATGTTTAGACCATTTGGTTATTAGACCAACTGGTTTTAGCCGAAATAAATATTGGAACAAGTGAACATTAGACGAACTGATTATTAGACCAAGTGGTGTTTAAACAAAATGGGTATTAGACCGAATGTGTTTAGACGAATTGGCTATAGACGAAGTGGTGATTAGACGAAGTGATTAAACTGATTATTAGACCAAATGGTCATTACACGAAATGTTGAATTGGACGAATAGACTGAATGATGTTAGACCATTTTGTTGTTAGACCAAGTGGCATTAGACCAAATGGCAATTTACCATAATAACTTAGATCGGTGCATTATATGCAAGCAATATTAGTTTTTACATTTGCGGTCGACATGTTATGACATTTTTGGTACAAATGGAAATTTTAACATTTGTGGGCAATTTTTATTACATTTGTGGTTAATTTTACCACTTGTGGTTGACATGTTATGACATTTGTGCTTATTTTGACATTTGCGGGTGCAATGTTTTTACATTTGTGGTTGATTTTTACATTTGTGGGCTCTACAGGGGGTACTCTTTTTCCGAAGGTTGGTAATTCCGAAAAATGAAATAGAGTTCTATTACATTATCGTAATAATTATATACCTTCGGAATTCGGAACCCTATGTAATTTTCAGAATTATTAACCCTATTTTATATTAGAAATTACGAACCTTTGGAATAATGAGTCATTCGGAGTAAACGAACCTACGAAAATACGAACATTTGGAGTAACGAACCTTCGGAGTTATGAACATTCGGGAAAGCATGAAACCCATATAGTCATGGCCTATGATTCAAAACTAATGAAAAAAATTCAGACATTTTCATTGATACACTGAGGAAAGTATTCGATCAATCTATCAAACAAAAAAGTGGGATTTTGATGACATTTCAAATTCTGAAATTCAGCAAACAAATCTTAAAAGCATTAAACTATGAAGTTTGCAAAGATTATAATCAATTTAATAATGCTCTCAGGTTATTAAGTAATGGAAACATTAAAGCTCACTTGGGTAACTAAGGTCGTGGCGGCTCTTTGAATTGATTTCCCTGAAGATTAACGAGAAATCAATATACAAATATACGTTTCCTAGAGAGACTCTAGTCAAAACAAAATTTTAGTGACTATAATATCATGTATACATGTAGAATCTGCAATTTGTTACTTTTTTTATCATCTGTGCAATCATTGTGCAATCAATCTGGGGCATGTTTCTAGGCAGATGAATCAGGGGCTGGTGAGTTTCAGCCTACTCCCAAATTGTCAAAACTACTAATATTTGGACAAACATCACCTCATATCATTTTGGGCAGTAAGGTGGTCTCTTTGTACATTTATGTCTTGTATATTCTGATGATAATTTGAAGCGCCGTACATGGATATATATTACAATCCACCTATATCGGATGTCACTAGAAAAATTCAAATTTTTTTTTGCTTGCAAAATTACAACAACAAAAAGAAAATAGAAATTGCTATAGCACCATCCCCCAATGCCCCAATTTGTTGCCCTTGTTGTCCATGAACCAAATGTTATAATCTGTATACTGCATTTTGAAGAGAGCATTATCTTTTATGTTGATAACTGAGTTGCTTGCAAAATTACAACAACAACAACAACAAATAGAAATTGCTATTGCACCACCCCCCTGCATCAATTTTTTGCCCTTGTTGTCCATGAACCAAATGTTATAATCTGTATATTGCATTTTGAAGAGAGCATTACCTTTTATGTTGATAACTGAGTTATTTTAATAAACATCAATTCATACTGAGAAACTTATCTTGTTGTTTTTTCCCCATAATTTTGTGAAAGATGTAGCGATAATGAGGATGCAGGTACAACAGGGTATGTGTTCTGAAGTGTGATGGTGGATTGGTGTAAATACAGCCTTATGCAACCTTGAATTACTGGATGATATACTGACTTTCGTAAGGAGATTCTAGCTGCTGTGTAGGGGTTTCTGTTGATGGACTCATTTTACTCATATTACTGGGGGAGAGGGGGTGACAAGGAAGATAAGATCAAATGTTTTTGGTTTGTTTTGTTTGTGTGTTTGTTGCTGCTGCTGTGGTTGTTTGTTTGTTTCTTTGTTGTAGTTGTTGTTGTTGTTTTTTTTTTGTTTTTTTTTGGGGGGGGGGGGAAGGGGTACATGCACCGACAGCCAGTGTATGGGGGTACAATAGGGGAACACATTTTCTCTTTGTACTTCAGTTTTACTTGAGATATGCCAGATATGCAATACACAAGGAAAGGATTCAATGAAAGGTTCAATAAAAGGTTCAATATCGCAAAAGAAAAGTGAGAAAATGAAATAAAAAGCTCAGTGCCGTAATGGTAAGGGGGGGGGGGGGGAGTTAAAAGGAAAAAGAAGTCGGTGTTGATGGATACCTAGAGCAAACGGAGGGTTGGGACTATACTGAAAATTAATGTTCTGCAAAGGTAGCCCAAAATGAATTTATTGTCGCCAGTGGCCAAAATAGCAAAATCTATGGCGAAGAGGAGGGGCGATGAAAAATGGGGGAAAAAATCAATGATTCCAGTTGATGCAGGAGGTGGCAATCAAGAGTCAATTCAATTGACTTCTAAATCATCAAATTCAGGGAGACAAAAATTAAATACAGGAACTTGAGGATAAATATTTAGTTTAAGAGGAAACTGTTTTGCCTTTTGTCGTGGCCAGGGCCTCGTGCTGACAAAGTGTCTTTTTTATGTTTATTAATAGGCCTTATTAGTATCTGCACAACAGGATTAGGTCCGTGTATTCTTGAAAAACTTTACTTCAACAAAAAGCGCTAATTTCTGTCAATTGCAACTTTGTAGTACATGCAATATTTTCTGTTGTCCAAGAGTTTTCTTAATGAGTCTCTGTTTCCAGTACAGCTGCCTTCTGTAAGTAGTAGACTTTGAGAAAGGGAAATCCTGGTGATGAGAAATCCGACCCCCCCCCCCTTCCCCCTCTACTTCTTCTTCATCTTCTTCTTCTTCTTGTTCTTCATCTTCTGTTTTTCAGTTTGGCTGCACAATTCAAGTACAGTACAAGCCTTTTACAGTTCAATTTTATGTTAATTAGTTATAAGAGCTCATGAATATTCAGATTTTTAATTTCAATAATTTCATGCGCTGTGCGGAGGCCCAAATCTGATTTTCGCTGGTACACTAAAAACACTTCGGCTTCATAGGTGTTAGATATGAAGTTCTTCTGAAGGTAGCCCAACATCTATCATAACTAAATAAACTCGGACACGGAGAATAAAGGAGACTTATACCGGAGTATTATAAGTTGCGTGTAGTTTTACTAAAGTCCAACTCAAAGTCTGACGTGCGCATGCGCAGATGAGCTATACATAACATTTCTCCCCCTTGAATAAAAAATACATTTGGCAAAATGATCAAGACATAACATGTGTAATAATGAAATCAATATACTGAATTCATCAAGAGTCAATTTTTTTTTTAGAGTTCATACTTGAGTCCAATATTCAAAGGTTTTCTTCAGTTGTGATTAAGTGAGTTCGGATTTATAAGCGTTCTGATTTTTATTCTATCAAAATAATTAACGTTCCAAAATTGTATTAGCTGTCGAGATAAATGTCCGCATTCTTTCAATTAGTTCGAGTCAGTATTCCTTCTAGCATTTAAGAAAACCCATAGTACTGTAGTGGGCACCGTCCCTGTTGGGTTAGATAAGTTTTCCTCTCGACTGGTTGGTGATGATCATGGCTGGTCGCATCGATGTTCTCGCGATTCTCAGCATTGTATCCAGGATCGTCGATTCTGACCATCGTTTGCTTCTCCTTCCCCAGATGGAAAAGGAACATCGTCGTCGAAATCCGGACGCGACGCGGACGATTCCCGTCGATCTGGCTCCGAGCTCTTAAATGGTCGACATGGCGGTTTGTCCATTTGTGGCAGGATAATAGGGTGAACTCATCACGTGTTTGATGGCATTTTGCGACATAAAGTCGGCAAATTCAGAGCTTGTGAAAGAGCTTCCGTTTCTGAGACTACCATCCGAGGTAGTCTATGGGTCGCAAAAGTCTGTCTTAGACGGTCGATCGTCGCGGACGATGTCGCCGATGACATCACATGGACTTCAATCCATTTAGAGTACGCGTCAACAATCAAAAGGAACATCTTTCCTTCAAACGGTCCTGCATAATCGATATGGATTCTATCCCATGGCGCACTGGGGTACTCCCATGGGTGGACCGGAGATCGCGGGGGTAGGCGCTGCTGTTGTTGACATACAGGGCAAGACTTTACCTTCCTTTCCAATTCCGCGTCTATCTTAGGCCAGCAAACTAGACCACGCGCAAATGATTTCATCCTGACGATGCCAGGATGAGTGTCATGCAGTTCTTCTAAGATCTGTTCTCGACCTTGAACGGGAATGATGACCCGAGCACCCCACAGGAGACAACCATACTGGACGCTCAGTTCTTGTCTTCTGCTAAAGTATAGTTTTAACTCCTCCTCCTGGCAAGAGTGGCCCCATCCAGACATCACATATTTGCGGACCAGTGAGAGTAGTCGGTCGCGTCCTGTCCATTCCCGGATTTGGGTCGGTGTGACAGGTGTCTTCTCTAGAGTATTGAGCATCAGTAGGGTTTCCGCAGGTACGTCCGCCACCGGGGTTGTTGTCTGTCTTGGAAGACGACTCGATGCGTCAGCATTGCCGTTAGCGGTGCCGGGTTTGTATACTAGCCGGTATACATAGGCAGAAAGGGTAACGGCCCATCTCTGCACACGCGGTGAGGCCATTTGAGGAATGACCTTCGACTCTCCGAAGAGTCCGAGCAACGGATTATGGTCCGTTACTATCTCAAATTTCCGGCCGCACACGTACTGGTGAAATCTCTTCACACCGAATATAATTGAAAGTCCCTCCTTATCCAATTGTGAATAATTCCGTTCTGCGGAATTTAATGTACGGTACGCGTATCCGACAGGTCTTTTGGAGCCATCTGGCATTTTGTGTGACAGGACCGCACCAATTCCATACGGACTGGCATCACTTGCCAGCACCACGTCCTTCTGACCGTCGTAGTGTTTTAATACCTTCGAGGATTTCAGCAATGATTTGCTGAATTCAAATGCTCGTTGCTCATCTGGTGTCCTCCGGAAGACAACACCTTCCTGAGTAACCGGTGGAGGGGTTCTAATACCGAAGTTCGGCAGGAACTTTCCATAATAGTTGAGAATCCCTAGGTAGGATCTCAATTTCGTTAGATCCCGAGGGACTGGTGCTTCGGTGATTGCGCGAAGCTTCTCATCTGTAGGTTCTAGTCCTCGAGCGCTGACTTTGTGTCCGAGATTTCGGGTTGGAGAAAGACGCACTTCTCTTTCTTTAAACGGAGACCCGCGTCGCGAAGTACATTGAGAACCCGGTTCAGTGTCTCGAGATGGTCGTCAAGATGGTCGCCAAGATATCGTCCAGGTAGACCGCCACATGTGGAATTCCCGCGAGAAGGCTTTCGATGGTTCGCTGAAAGAGCCGCCATCACTCCAAAAGGTAGACGGGTATAGCAAAACAAACCGCGATGGGTGTTGATGCACACCAAATTCCGCGATCCTTTATCGATCACTAGCTGTTGATAAGCGTGGCTTTAAATCTAGCTTTGTGAAGCATATTCCACCCGAAAGTGTCGCAAATATTTCTTCGATACGCGGTATCGGATATGTGTCGGCTTTTGACGCTTGATTAATGGTGACCTTGTAGTCCCCACAGATCTGAACTGATCCATCCGACTTCATAACCGGCACGATTGGAGCCGCCCATTTGGAAAACTGGACCGGTTCTATGATGCCCTCTTTCTCGAGCCGATCGAGTTCGGCTTCGACTTTCGGTTTCATAGCAAATGGTACCGGGCGTGCTTTCACGAATTTTGGAGGCGCATGGCGATCGACGTCGAGAGTGACTTCGACTCCTTTAAGATTCCCAAGGCCTGGCTCGAACAATGGGTCGTTTTCTGCTAGCAGTCCTCCTAGAGCTCTTGTGGAAATCGCAAACGATTTCTCTGGACTGACGCCATTCTCTCTCATCCAATCACGAAAGATACTCGCCCTGTTGAGGATGATCACTCTCAGCCAATCACGGCCAAAGAGATTTGGACCCGCGCCCTTGACGATGAGTAGTCTTACATTCACACTCTGCTCACCGTAGACTGCCGTGACGTAGCATTCGCCTTTAATTTCTATCCGCTGCTCGGTGTAAGTTTGCAGGAGTGTCTTGCTTGCTTGAAGTTTCGGCCTCTTTTCTGTTGACCACGTAGCATAGTAGTGCTGTTCGCTCATCAGGGTCACTGATGCCCCTGTGTCTATCTGGGAACGCTCAGTAGAGTCTGCAATATCCAGACTAACTTCCAATGGTGGTGATGTATCTCCATCACTCTGGCCGAAAACAAACCATTGATGTGTTGCACTGTTTGTTCAACATCATTTTCAGTTTCCTCCACTTGATAGCTTTTTGGTTTTGTTTGCGATTATTTCCACCTCGGCGAAATGTCTGCTGCGATTTGGACCCCTTTTGCCTGTCGCTGGACTTCCCGTGGCATATCCGAGAAAGGTGTCCTATCTTCCCGCATACGTAGCATTCAAGGCCCTTAGCCGGACAGTCGGACACTTGATGCGTCGCTGCCTGACCACAACGATTGCATAATCACTGATGAGGCGACGGCCGGTCTGTACTCTTCCGGCCATTCGATTTTGACATTTTGTTAACAGTGCTGGGGATGGATGCTCGCAGATCCTCCTAGTCTAGATTCTATCCGTTTTTTATATTTGGTTTATTCCCTAACGCTGATCTTTCTCTACACGCATATCCCACACAGAGCGCGACTCTCCACTAATCGCGCGATCCCCAAAATTTCACCCGTCGAAAAAAACGTCTACAAGCTTTTGCCATGATGCGGGGTCAAAACTTCACGCTAATATATTCTGACGTAATGCCTGGTCCCACGCTGTACTGAATATGCATAAGTAAGATCGTCGATTCAGTGTGTGTGTGCGTGTGTGTGTGTGTGTGTGTGTGTGTGTGTGTGAGCAAGGAGTTATCACAGAACTGTGATAACTGTTTGTTGGTGAACTTTCTGTAGTATCTGCACTGATTCCAAAAATGACCCTTCTCATGTCACGGTTATCCCTCTGCCTTTGGCCAGGCAGCGGAAAAGTTTTGACCACTTTGTTATTGGCCAAAAATAACCATTTTGGTTACTTCTGGTAAGAGATTATTCTTACATTGTTTTATTGAATCAGAGCTACGAAAGATTTGGTAGGCCCCCAAAATAACAATTTGTGTCCATTTCCCCCCGAAATGTGATTTAAATTTTTTAATTAGCATCATTAAAGGGGTGGGTCTCGATATCCAAAATCGATGTGAAAATGTGTGTAGATTCCAAAACAATAAAATCATTCATTGTACTTCAACTGTTTTGACCATTTACATTATTATGACCACTTTGATCCACTATGAATTCATGATTGTATATGCAAATTTCTATGAGAAACTAAAAATTAGTGAGCAGCAACAAGGCTTCAGCTACGGGTTTCCTCTGCAAAAGAACAATTTTGGTGGGGAAGATTATTTTCACAAACTTACCCAGAAGTATCTATACTTTTGCTCTGATTCCAAGAATGTCAGTCGAATAGACCTTACTCAGGACATTCTGGTCGTTATGGTCACGTTTTGACTCGAAAGAACGAGGGTTTGGACGGTGGAGAACAATTGGTGTCACTTCGTCTTTTCCGACGAGAGCAGGTTTTGTCTTTCTTCCTACGAAAGAAGAGTGAGAGTCTGGCGTGAACCCAACACCTCATACGACCCAAGGAACCTGACCTACACTCAAAGAAATGCAGTTTTAGACATGGTCTGGGGGTGTGTCGTCATCTATGGAGTCGGCGATATCGGGAGATTCTGGACTCTCACTTCTTTCCGTCCGTTGGTAACATTTTTTGCGACGCGCAACACCCGTTCAGTTTCCAGGATGACAACGACGCGGAGCACAGGGCTGCCCAAATGGACCAGTGGTATGAGGAAAACGGCGTCAACAGGGTGCAGTGGTCGGCGCAATCACCAGATGCTAACCCAATAGAGAACCTGTGGGATGACATCAAGAGAGCCCCTAACCAAGGAACGACCAACCACCAGGAAGGGTTTGATCCACTCTATCTTCCTTGCCTGGGGTAGCATCAACCCAGAAAGATTGCATGGTCTCTATGCGATTCTATGGGCATTCTGATAATGGCGTGCATCCTCCTTGGCATAGACCAAGGAGGATGCGCGCCATTATCAGAATGCGCAGATACCCGACAAAATGCTAGAACTTGATGAACTTTACATGAAAAATAATTCTGGACATGTTAATGAAATGTACCTGATAATAAGATCCTAAAACATGTACTACACTCAGAAAAGTGAAGTGCTGAAAAACAGGTGCTGCCCAAGGAGTTGCACCTGCCGTGCTAAATTTAGCACCTAAAGTGCTATTGGTGCAGAAGAAATGGGTGCTCAAAACAAGTGCTGAGTCAAATGAAGCAATGCGACTAATGAATCAGCACCTGAAGAGATTTTGGCAATTTTGCATATCATTTGCATATTGTTTAAAGAAAATACAAATTTTTGAGGTTTTTGCCCATTTCAGATAATATTGTCTCGGTCAGCGTCTTAAATATACTCGGTCAATAAACAAAAGGAAGAATGATTCAGAAATTGGTCACTGAGTTTGTAATTATGATTTATTAACCATTTTTGATCATGATAGATAAGAATTGTACACATATATGAACCTGATGTAATGCTCCCTGTAGATGCTATAAGAACCCCTATGTTTGTTCATTAGCACCATTAGTGTAAAATTAATAGCACCTTTGGGTGCTGCAACATGTAGCACCTACACTGGTGCTAAAGCAGCACCACTAGCATGACTAGTGCAGTCAGTATACGAGCACTTGAAAAGTGCTAAAATAGCTCTCCCGGTGCTAAAAACAGCACCCTTAGCGCAAAATTAGTAGCACTTTTTTTGGGTACCGTAACAAATAGCACCTGAACTAGTGCACAGGCTGGTGCTTTCCCTATGCGAGCACCGAAAAGTGCTGAATATAACCCTCCAAGTGCTAAAAACAGGGCTTCAGATTTTACAGTGTAGACATGCATTAAAAAATCGCTTAATTACATGTCATAAATTGCATCGTGTGTAATGCATGTTTGGCAAGGGAGGGTATAATGTTTAGTACTCGCTTAATAAAGAAAAAAAAATCATAACAGATTTGTTAGTTTGTATTAACGTTTCCAACATACGGAAATGTAACTTATTACATTAGATGGTATTATTAGTATTGTTCGTGTAGCTGTATTTTCATATACTGTAAACCATGTTTTTGGAGAAGAGCATTTAAAAACAAGCAGCAACAACAACAAAATCTCCGCATTCATTAAAATGTATTTATTTTTTTTTACTAACGTCAAGGACAAGGACCCCCAGCAGATTCATTTCAATTTCGAAGAAAAATTCTCTCCTGCTTTGACCTCATAATATAAGGAAGGTTCAGTGACTGCACGCTCTTGTTTTTTAGGAAAAACAATCAAACGTTAAGATGCACTTCTTTTCGGGTCACCATTTTTCTGTATATCCCACTACTCAGACATTCTAATCAAAATAAATATGCTTGGGGGTTGGGTAGTATCATACTCATGTATCTTTGTCAGGCATGTTTATCTCTGACAATGAAAAGTGAAAGACATCCTACCTCATTTTGAAATTGAATTCTATTTTTGAAATCAATATCTTTGACATTATGGAATAATAGGAGGCAGCTCTACCTATTATCCTCATTGATGAATGTTGCTATTTTTCATCAAATTGTCAAGAAATGGGTAATGATTAAATGAATTTAGGCTTGGTAGGTAAACAAATGTTAAATGTAGTCAGGGACACAAAGAGGACAAAACTATTCAAATCATGAAACGATATGTGGCCACGTGATGTAAGCTTTTGCTGACCAGTTGGCCGTTGGGAATAATAGAATACGTTCGATCCAGATTGGGAGCGAACTGTGGATATATGGGCTTAGATATTGTTTTCCCAGGAAATTAGAATTACGTGGGTGCGAAAAATAAGAACACTAATTCCTTCTAAATAGGAGGGGAAAAAAGAGGAGAGGAACGGGCTTTGATAGAACAATATATCCTTCCATTGCATAAAGATTTAAAAAACAACCTCTTTTCGGTGGCTTTAAAGTTTGAGAGGCCGTAATGCCCACCCCCCCCCCCCGTGATTTTGGCCGTGGAGAGATTAATCTGTGAGAAATTTTGCATTTTATATAGCTCTGATATTAAGTAAAGGTAATGAAAGCACCATTATTTGCTTAATTTGCTTGTTTGCCAGTTATCTTAATTAAGCACATTTATTCATAAGTTTTATTTTCTAAAAAGATCATTTAACATGAAAACACTTACACTGAGGTTATTCTTAGAAGTTTATTTTGAGACCATTTTTTGTTCATGTTCTCTGAATGTTTAGATGTATAGTTTTTCGTTTTAATTGTTTGTATCTCATTGTTTGACTATTAGATCGAGGCTTTTATCTGGGTGAATTTCCAGTTAAGACAAATGGAAATTAACTTTGAATTTCGAAATGTTCACAGGTTCAAATCATGGATTACGACATCATAGTTTAAATTAATTTGTACACAAAATCCACAACTTTACTTTCGTTGCTGACACTAGGTCACAAAATGTTATGTCGCTCCGTAAAAATGCACACGATTTTATGAACTTGGTGTATGCCCGTTACACACGAGGCGTCCTTCTGTTGACGTAGGAATGCGTCACCGATTGACATTCTATGTGACCGTGGGACTGTAACAAAAGCTAACGTAAATGGAAAAAATATCAAACATTGTGAAATACTAGTGTGTAGGCCGATTGATTTCACAGGCTCGGTACGGTTAGCGCGTTCAATGACACAATCAACATGACACCTCGCATTAGCATAAGACTTGAGAAACACAATTCTGCAACGGCCCAGTAAGATCTTTATACCTTGCGAAGTAATCGCAAAATTTCCAGGAGGAGGGGGAGGGGGGTGCTCATGCTGCCTACCCGTCTTTAAGGGTTGGATATAGATATCTGTAAAATCACTACAGAACTTATGAGTTAGTTAGATAAACTGCAATTGGGAATAGACATGTCTTCCATGCAAAATTCGTCTAACGTATAGGCTTTAAAAACCAATATCCCTCACGTTCTATGCAGAGTTTGTGATCGCTGTTCACCAGATGCACTTTTCATTTGTTTCACGAGTACACGGTTTTGTTAATATACTATTAATACATGGTTGGGAGTGCGTTAGTGCGATCTGGCAACACAAAGGTTTTTATCGTGGTGTACTAACGCACGAGGCGTAGCCGAGTGTGTTAGACACCACGATAAAAACCTGCGTATTGCTGGATCGCACTAACGCACGAACTCACAACCATGTATTAATAGTTTTATAAAACGGGTCTACAATCTTAGTGTTTTCTTACAATCTTAGTGTTTGATCTGGACTAGCCGTGCGTTAGTCCCCTCGCCGTGCGTTAGTACTTTTTTTTTGCACGGTCACGTGGTGTTATTTGACCAATCAGGATGGCTACATTCTTGAACCCGTTTTATAATTTATATAATTTATTCTCATGCAATCTGAGTAACATTTTTACTTGGCAACCACACATGGTTACATTCCGCCGCCTTTGCTTTCCATTTTTTCCGAGAAAGGTTGTTATTTGTCCACACAATTTCTTGATTCCTTCTCGTAAGATGCACATCGATAATGACAATGAACAAACTGTGTATTTTTGCTAAGTACTTTCAGCCAATGAACTTTGCTCCCGATATAGATTTACAAATATTCTGTGCTTTTCATATGGAATATACACATTTGAAAATTGTAACATAGAATGTGGTGTTTAATTCTTCTAACAGGGTTGTGAATGAAATCGAAAGTTTTTGTTGTTTTGAATTGCATGATGATTGATCATCGCTTTTCTTTTATTCTAGCTATGACTTCAGTCGTGTTGAACACGGCAACGTACAATAATATCTTGCTTTTTACTGTCAATAAGAAACAATAATGCTGACACATTTCATTGTCCTTCTAGCATCTACGGGATCCTTAACCCAATTCCAACTAATTATCATTTACCTGATATACGTCAAAGCAACAATTCTTCAATATTATACCAGTTGCTCAAACAATTAGAATTTAATCAAAGTAATTTAAACAAAGTAGAATTTAATCAACATTGGATTTAAAAAAAATAAATAAATCTGAAACTCAGAAGTTGTATGCATAAGATGATTATAAAGTAATGAATGAAATGGTTAAGAAAGTTAATTGATGCTTAATGTAACTAAAATGCATTGCATATCTGCATTAATATGTGCTAGTATTGATAAACATGTTATGAATATTGTTACAGTAATTCCCATTCAACTCCCTATAATCACAGTCATAACATCATTGATAGTGATTTAGATTTCGTAAATGTCTACTATATTAACTATAAATAATCAATGCTTTTATAACCATCTGAATTTCTTAACTTTTGCCAAGCTGCCCTCGGTGCGAACAGCATTTAAGGGGACAAGCTACATTTTAAAAGCTCCGCCATTTTACATCTACTATTGTACGCGATGATTACCATTCACATTAGACTGTTAAATGGCACGTTGAAAAAAGCTTTCTCTGAATGACAGAACTGATGTAAAGTGACAAGAACCGTAGCTTGTATTTCACTTTGGTTTAGATCCAGATCGCTCTCTCTACTTTCCTTTTTTTTTAAATTTCGATACTTTGATTCTAACCTTTTTATAATGAGCCCATATTTCGATCTTTCTGTCCCCTCTCTCCCTCTCTGTCTCTTTCTTCCTCATTCTCTCCTCCTTTTAATTTCCCCTCCGCACTCGCTACAACTTTCTCTTCCTCTTTAATCCATTCTTTAATACATTCCAGACATGGACCAACGTGGCAAGCACAATTTTTAATAGGTTCATCTACGGTCATTCATTCATTCTTATTTAATTGTTATTTTATCATTATATGTTCTTTCTAATTCAATATATGCCTACCTTTAATACTTACTCGTTAATTGCATATGAATAAAAATTATGTAACGATAGGGGGTACTTAATACAGTGCGAGTCATAATGAAAGCTAGAAATTACGTTACCAAATCGTGCAGCGATAATGATGTAATACAAGCTGTTGTCTGCATGGGATCTACATCTTAGTTCTATATTTTTAAATCTTAAATCAAAGGAAGAAATCGTTCCACCTTAATATATTCACAGACCACACATTATAATTTATCAAAATGGCCTGCATTAATCATATCTATCATCGAAAATTCATACATGTACAAACCAACTCCAAAACAGCCATGCATTTTATATTTTATGGCTTTCAATGATAAAGTCGGGGTCCAAAAGTGTACCCGCCCCCCTCGATGATGTAAAATAAAAATCCTGTTTCCACTTATTAGGCACGCCAATTCTGGGTCGGCACATCGGCTGTTCAAGCATTTGAAGTTTGCGACACCGCTCTACATCTATTTGGCGGTCTCTGGAAGACAGTGACAGAGTAGTAAATACACATAACGATAGAATCGATAATATTGTTTGATTTTAATTTCATCCTGCCAGAAATGCAAACAAGGACGCTTATCATAATCAATAGTCCAATATTGATGGATGAGTGATGCGTCTATTATTCCATGAAAGATATTCCAGTCTTTTTAGTTCTAACTGCTACCCCATTTTTGTGTGTTTTAAAAGGTTATTATAGAAGACTCTGCCATTTTGGTGATATTTGCATTCATTTTAATGGTATGAGTTATGATAGAGACTGATCATTATTACTTTTCGCATCATCTACTAAAATTGCAACCCACTTTAAGTAACCCTTTAAAAAACCAAATGAAGTTCATTCGTGCTGGTCTTTTGTGCGTTAAAGTGCTGGAAAAGTGCTGGAAAATAAAGATCAGAAATCAAAATGAATACGATATTGTACTATTCCATTTTGGACATACCAGCTGATCGATACATGATACCGAAGAATCACGAAAGCGAAATTACACGTCCTGGGGCCCGTTGCACAAAACTTGCGTTTGAACGCAACTCAGGAAAATCAAACGCAACTATATTTTCAGCCAATCAGAAGTGCGCATTAAGGACTTGCGTTTGATTTTTAGGAGTTGCGATTAAACGCAAGTTTTGTGCAATGGGCCCCAGTTTTGACTTTGTGAAAATTCTACATCGATGTAAGAAGAGTTCTTCGGATAGTGGACTTTGTTCTGGAGAATCCTTAGAAGAGAAGAAGTTTCGAAAGACCTCTTTTTAAAATGTTTCGTTAGCAGTCGGTAACTTAAAACTTCAGTTACTCGGATATACATTCTTTGTGCGCTACATATCCACTTTTGTGTAATATCAAGTAAACACGACATGAACTATATAGACATAACAACAAATCTAATTTTGTGGGATGCATGCCTACCAAACTCTCTCCAGCCGTATTTCCGTCTGATTGAATGTTACCCCAACCTTACCTTACGTATATAACCCTATTATTTAAACCCTAATATATAGATTTACAAATCGGTTTGAAAAATTGCAAGATAGAGAACAAAAGGATACGTCCAAACTCGAAGATGTTCTGTTGAAAAGTGCAGGAGCAGTTGTACCGAAGAAGGAGAGGAGAGCAAAATAAAAATGGATGGACTGCAATTAAAGAAGAAAAAACGATCCCTCACGAAATAAAAATCTAACATCTACAAGACTCTAAACAAACACATCGAACAAGAGTGCACCAAAATGGATAGCTGATCAATTCGACGAACTTGGAATACTTGGAATACTTAGAAAAGAAAGTCACTGACAGTCAGACCGCAGGTCGTATGCAAATTAGCAAAAAGGGCTGATTTTATTTCCAGTGCCTGTAATAGCACATTCTCCTTGTAGCCAGTGGGCTGTTTTGCATGGTCATAATCAAAGTTGATTAAATAAAGAAATTTTAATGCTATGCTCATCAAACTTTCTGGAAAGATAAATGGATAGCTTATCAATGCAGACATACCCTGTTTAAGTTATAATTCAAAGAATAAGTAGTTGAAAATATGTGATAAAAGAGTGACACAAAATACTTTTCTTTATAAGATTTCAAGTCAATAAAAGACATATAAAAAGTTTATGAGCCACTATTAAAACGCATATGTATAGAAGCGTTGAAGTTTCATCTTTTCCATTATCATATTCAAAACATCCATACATTTATGACAGGGTCAGGATCCAGCAATATTCAACCCAAGTACATAATTTATCCTTGAAATTGTCAAGACCATAGAATCCAAGCACTGTGATTGGCTGGCAAGGCCACCCTGCAAGATTATGGCGCGATATTTGGCAAAAGCGCTAAATTCACGCTTGTTGCCATGGTTCAGACCATGGTTTATGTAAATTAATCTAGATAAACCATGGTTCTGAACCATGGCAACAAGCGTGAATTTAGCGCTTTTGCCAACCACGCGCGACCGGTGCGCGTTCATTATTGGACCTTTTCAAGTGTATGCGCTAAATCAAACGTATTTATACCACGAAATCTGCTTAAAACCAAAAACCACCTTTGTGAATTCCGGCCAATGTGTACTTTGGTTACATTTTGCTGGATCCTGACCCTGTCATTAAGTGTACATAAATATTATTTCAATATTTGTAAAGTATAGATATTGCCCTTTACACTCATGTCAAATTCAGCCTGGCTCATAATAAAACTATGTGAGTTTTTTACAGGTTTACTTTTCATTTCATTTCAATTTTTTGGTCATAAAATAACATTATTTTTCACCAATTTTGTCACATTTTTCATAGACAAATAGAGTATGTCATGAATCTCTAATTCCTCCTCTTTTATTTGATGTATAAATCATGAGAATCAGTAAAGGTTAACCACTCCATTCAATCATTTGGAAATCAGATGTTCCAGGGGATTCCTGCTCATTATGTATTCAGAGACTGACCCAGTCAAGCAAAACTGGAAATAAAATAGAGCACTTTTGGGGGACCTGCGGTTTGACTGCTGACTTTGGAGTACACACCGATTGAACAGCAAACACAACGCTAAAAAGCAAAAAAGATTGTGTGACTGTTACAGAAAAAAAAGATATGCTAAACAGATGGGTAGAGTATACTGGAGAACTTTTTTTCACGACAACAGAGCAACCCAATAAGACGATGATAACACTAAAGTCTCTGTTCTATCGTACTTGGATCATAGATCGAAGCAGCACTTCAGTAACTGAGGTATAAGAAATCACAGGAAATGATGGGTTTATTAAGAAATGGTTTCACCATGTAAAGATCTTGGGAATGACAAATCATTATAGCCAACAAAATATTTGAGAATGGTCAAATCCTGATACAAATGAACGAGTCAATCTTCATTACGATCTCTCTATAAAAAGAGTATCTATTTCCGTAAACGGTGAACGATGTGATTGGACACAGCTTCAAAATGGAGTACGCCAAGGATTTATACTGTCTCATGTTGCTCTAAAACATTAAGAGGAAGGTTGTTTTGAACTCCAAACTAAACGAAACTGTACTCCAGTAAACTAGAAGACGACAAAGACTATTGTTATAAGCAAACAAAGAATCATACCAACTTGCAGTATTTATATCATCGGAGAAAAGTGCAACAAACACATAAATTTTGCTATCTTAACGGTATGATTACATCAGATGCGACACTTAAATTAAAAGAAGAAATGCCCTGGCAAGGAAAGCCTTAATGGCCAAGAAGAGCAAGAAGAATTTGAGACTGATGTTTAAATTGGGGGCTTGGATGAGCAATTGGCACTAATGGGGTGAAATCATATGGGGGTATAAAAGATCGGACTGGTTTTAGAAGAAGAAGAAGAAGGAGAAGAGAAGAAGAAGAAGAAGAAGAAGAAGAAGAAGAAGAAGAAGAAGAAGAAGAAGAAGAAGAAGAAGAAGAAGAAGAAGAAGAAGAAGAAGAAGAAGAAGAAATAGAAAAAGAAGAAAGAAGAAAAAAGAAAGAAGAAGAAGAAGAAAATTAAAAAGAAAAAAAGAAGAAAAAAGAAAAAGAAGAACAAGAACAAGAAAAAAAAGAAGAAGAAGGAAAAAAGAAGAAAAAAAAAAAGGAGAAGGAAAAAAAGAAGAAGAAGAAGAAGACGAAGAAGAAGAAGAAGAAAAAGAAAAAGAAGAAGAAACCATGATAATGTTTCGGGGATCTTGGGAACAGAATATCTAGACTCCTTAACTACATCATACTGTGGAGAACATAAGGACCCTGCATTTATAATTTGATGAGTTCCTTCTTTATTTAGTTTATAGCCATTGAAGTCTGTAATCGATGCCAGTATATTATGGTATATTTCTATCTGAGAGGTGGGGGATATACTCGCATGCAAGTACTACTCAAGTCTAAATGTCTAATCTAGCAATTCTACTGTGTGCGGTTGTACCTTGACTACCATATAAAAGATGAAAAGGTTACAGTAATACACTACATTTTACTGGGTTTTCATCATCATCACCGTGAGCTTCATTTTCATCATCACTAACTCCATTATCAGTATGTAAATGGTACACTCTGTTTGTTCATGATCTTTTCTTTTAATGATCACAATTTGAATAACATTATTTCATTTTCCTTATAGGAATATATAACTTAGAGGAAGCAAAGGTCTAGACTTCAAATGGGAGAACAGATAATTCCTGGGGAAATGAAAAGAGTTACCACGATATAAAAGTATGAAGTGGGGTCAACTTTCAGCAAACTTCAAAACAATATCTGGTTAAAACTTTGCAGACGATTTACACAAAATATCTGCAACAGATGTTCAAATTATTGCAGCTTCAGTCAATCGAATGTTTTTCCTTCGAGAGCGAGCAAACATTTCATATTCTGGAAATGTAAAAAGTTAATATGCAATGCGTAGCCAGGAGGGCCAAGAGGGTCATGGTACCCGTGCTCATGAGCTTAAAAAAGAAAAGAAAAGAAAAACCTCATGAAGCAAATCAGTAAATGAATCTTTCGATTATGAACGTGCATTTATTTCAAAGGAAAATATAATCGAATTGCTCTTAAAATCTCAATCTTTTAGAATTTTTCAACAATTTTTTTTCTCTCGCAACACTATTATCGGGTAGACATTTGAAGCAAACAGTCAAAAAGGTAAACAGAACTAATATTTGCGCACGTGTAAAACCCAACAGAGCAAATTTAGACCCCCTCTTTTATTATGCATGGAAATTAAATCTTTAACAATCTTTAAAAATACACATCAATACTTTATGTATGAATTATATGAAATGAACTGTCCGAACTCTTTCAATCGAGGCAACGAGGCAAAAAAATTTGCTCGCTCGCAAATATCCATGAGTCATTGTACTGTTCCTAATGACACTACAAAAAAAAAAAAAAAAAAAAAAAAAAAAAATCTAATTAAAAAAATGTATATTTACGACGGGGGGGGGGGGGGGGGGGGGCTGGGAGGGAGCCCCGACAAATTTTAATGTTCTGATATTCGTGCAACCATTATCTGATATTCGGGCACCGAATATTATGTGAATGTGTATTATGTGAAAAAAAAAAAAAAAAAAAAAACTGGAAAGGTAATATTCGGGTAATGGTATCAGCCCTCGCGCAGAAACATTCCTGTTTGCCTATGATTGCTTGCAAATTATGAATAAATAGGTGAAAGGAGCAGCAGACGTCACATCCACCCCCAGCCCTTACAACGCAATTTAGGACCTGTACAAGGATTTTTTTTTTTTGATCAGCATTGGGTCGAATGTTCTGTGCCCCCCCCCCCCCCCCTTGTTCAAAAATTCTGGCTACGCCAATGTCAATATGAAACTCCCTGGACATTCGACGGAACTGGTCATATTCAAAGTTCACTTGTTCATTAGGGGATGCTAGAATGTCGACATTTAATCAATACTTTCCAACCGTCGAGAAAACATTGACTGGCATAAACCCCAGACATTTCAGGATACTAGTACTCGCCAAGAGATGGCGGTAGTGTAAAGATAAGGAGGATATTTGTTGACCGCCAAGTGTCCATCATCCATAGAAGAGGGGGGTAGAATAGTTATGTCGATCCTTATTACCCCTGTATACTTATAAAATGATAATGATATTAGATAAAAATATAATAATTAACTTCATAATAATATCAACTTCGTGAGATTCTTTGCGAAATTAAATTCTATCTTATTTTACTTTATTTTAATATTTTTTAAAATCCTATTTTAATTTATTCTATTTAAAAAAATTCTATTTCATTTCATGTCAGTTCATTTCATCTGATTTTATTTTATTAACTTTTTTTTTAATTTTCATCATATTTTATTTTGTTTTATATTTTGTTTTATAGTAATCATATCTCATTATATTTATTTGACTTTGATGATTGTTGACAAAGGATTGTCCACTCGGGTCCTTGACCAGTCAGGTACTTCATCCTATTACCTAAGTTCTCAACATGACCTATATTCCATCACTTATGATGGTTAAAGATATTCTTTGTAACACGATTGTATGTGAAATGTCGCGTTCTTTTGTAAAATGCAGGCTCAGTTAAGATGGAGTATGTTGGACTCCGAACAAGTACTGTTCTCTAAAGTGCTACGTGTTATTCGTTGTTTTGTATACTACAATTTGGTAATATGAGACTTGCCTAAGGCAAGGCAAATATATTAGTTTTGATACTATTTTTACCAAAACATATATTACAATAATGAAGCATAAAAGCGAAATACATTAATCCACTTTATATTTTGATAAACACAAATTACAGGGTTGCAGATAGGGTTGGGTAAAATGTGGCGCTTAGGCTTCAATTGAATTTAGAAATCTAACATATGCTAACAATTAATCACTGAGCAACTTTCACAAGAGCTAGTGATATAATCAGCATTTGAATTTGTACCGAATATCGAAAGCAAATTATATTCGATGAAGAAAATTTAGACAAGACGATGATCAGTTTAAACTGACTTATATTACCCGCAGATCTCAAAATAGACACTGCTCATTTTTTTACTATTAAAAGAAAGGTTATGTACACGTCAAAAACATCAGATATGTGCATGATTTGTCATGCCATCACTTATCCACTCGCTGCTGAGTGTATACGACGAAAATAAAATAGACCAAGTGCTACATTGTTGACCTCTTCGTAGAAGGGTACACCAAAATGTCTATCGACACACCATTTAAAGAGAAGCTACAGATCCATAACTGGTGGATCAAAGTATTTTTATCTGAGCTTATTGGAACTTTCACTTTGGTGGTAAGTTGATTTTCTTTTTAGTGGTAAATATCAATCAATATGTTGATATATACAAGGAAAAGAATGTTCCTCCCCTTGTTATTATTATTCTTTTTGAATAAACGGTTGGTCTATATTTACTCTATTTTTCTATGTAAAAGTATTTAATTTCTACTGAATTTTAACCCTTAATCCGCCTTTCAAATAACGTTCAATTTTCTTTAAACAAAAGAAATTGGTATTGACTGAACATCTTTTGTCGGGGGGGGGGGGGGTAGCTATAAATCAAGGGGAAGGTCAGATGGTCGGCGTTATATAAGTCAGGATCTCTATGTACGGTAATTAGGATGGTGCGAACTGACGATTTCCCATGATGACTCCAGTGCTTTAATCGGATCCAAAGTCCACAGAGACAATTAAAAAAAGAAAATTATAGAGGGAGTTTCACGTGTACGCCTTACACAGAAACTGCAGTTAAGTGGCATTTCATTTGGTGATTTAGAACCACTATAAATTATAATTATGACAGTTGGTGTGACCAAGATATTCACATGGTAGTTCTATATTAACCCATCGTATATGAAATGTTTTTCTGTAATATACATCTCTATTGAGAAATAAAAGTTAGAAGAGAGGAGTAAGAAAAGTGACACAATGATTCTGTGAATTAAAAAAGGGAGTGGACAGTAAAATGGCTGAAAGATTATATAAAGGGTTGCATTGGAATGTTGATTCCGAAGCATATGTATGTGCTAGTAAGAAGAATTAACTTTTTAATTTTTACAGTACTGCCAAAATGCTCTTCTGGGCCCCGTTGCATAAAACTTACCATTAACGGTAACTTTGCCACCAATGGCAACTCCCATGGAAACCTTGATTTTGATTGGCTGTTGAGTGATGTTACCATGGTAGTTACCATTGATAGCAGAGTTATCATTAATGGTAAGTTTTATGCAACGGGGCCCTGAAAGGCACCCACGCATAATATAGATGAGGGTATGCGACGAACTTTCAATCACATGCTATTCATTATGCTTAATTAATATTTACATCGTCACAGGTGTGAGGTGTTTTGCTCCACATTTCAAAGAAAGTGGAGCTGTTCTCTTTAGCTTAGACGGTGAGAGTGTTTTCTAAGGAATCCAGGACCCCGTCTTATAAAGAATTGCGATTGATTCAAATCGATCGCGACTTACATCTAATCGTTGCTGTATACTTAAGAGATAGAAGTTGCGATTAATTTTAAGTTGAAATCGTTTTGAATCAATTGCAACTCTTTATAAGATGGGGCCATGAAGACACAGGTCCTTCTATTTTTTTCTTTCAAAACTAAAGTAAATTTGAAACCCACCTCCTGTCACAGTATTTTGCCGACAGATCAATCCAAGACCCATGTCAAATTCTTAAGTAAAGGATGTAAGCAGTTTTCAGTTTGCTATGAGAATATGCATAATAATATAGGATCTTTTTTTTTTTTTTCCTTTTTTTTTTTTTTTTTTTTTTTTTTTTTACTTCTGGTAGACAGAATCAGCTTGCATTGCATACCGTTTATGTACACATAGTCCATAAGTACAATTGAAGCAGTTTGATATAGATTCAACAAATTTTCCCGTCGGTAAGATGATAGATTTAATGACATCATCTTAGAAACTTCCTTTTCTGCGATTGGGGTTACATTTCTATAAAATTCACTTTGCATAAAAAAGAAAAGTTCACTAATTTCAAACAGTCACGTGTACAATAAATGACTCTAAGTAATATGAGTTACAAGTGTTAAGTCATGATGACAAGTAAATATTTCACGATATAAATAGGTTCCTAAATTGGCATTGTCCAGAGTCATACATCCGACTAGTATATCCGTTAATGCTTGATATTACCAAGGAAACAGAGGTTGAGGCACTTTGTTAAATGAAATCAACAGTCGGAAAGGAAAACACATGGCAACATCATGTGGGTGCAGAATCGTTTACAAAAAACTGCGCAAGAAGTATTTACAGTATAGGGGAGCATAACGATTATCAGTGTACATGGTATGGTGGTGTGTACATAAATAAGTGCTGTGTACATTCATGAAACTGTGAAACCATAATGATCATCTCATTGTTTCATGACATTATTTGATGGTGAGACTGACATCGTCTTTGTTGTATATTTTGAAACTCAACTTGTTACATAAATCTGGAACGAATATTAGACGGTGAAAATATGAGTATAAACAGCGATATCGATGTTCATTGTACGTCATGAACGATCTGCTTTAAGTGATAAAAGAAGTTGCCAGTTCTTATCCTAACTCTGTACAATAATACTTTCTTAAGTTAACTGTTCAAACACTTTTAACGAGCTGGTATGTCAACTGAAAGTGAAAGGAAAATAAAAACATGTCAAATAATTCGTCGAAAATAAGTTTTATCAAACTGTGTTCAATAATATTCTGATTATGCTGTAGTTCATTTAAAATTTAAGAAAGTCTGGTCTCAAAAATTGATTATGGACAGTCGAAAACACCTTTAAACTACCTATCTCAGATGTGACATAAACAGCCAGATTATTTACTGATCTTTTCCAATGTATAGTTTGTAACAGATGGCGCTATAGCAAGAACAGTTCTAAGCGATGGGGCAGCGGGGGATGCTCTATCAGCCAACATTGGTGCCGCCCTTGCTGTTACTGTTGGTATTTATATAAGTGGGGGAGTTTCAGGTAAAGCAGACACCTATACTCTAAAAAGTGTACTCTAAAGTGTGTTAAGTCAACATTAAAACCGGTCGATGAGTGGCAGCATTTTTAGAATGTTGTATTTCAGTATTTATATTGCTTGATCAAACACTTTGGATGGTGTATCAGACAGCTAAAAGGGTTCAATAGACTACCATCTGATCATGAAAACGCTGTCATCCCACAACCCTTATTTTGATTTAACACTTTAGTGCTTTAGAGTGTATATGTAATGGCAAAGCCCAGTCTCGTGTGCATATTTGAACTCGTTATCCAGTGATGACTCGTCGAGAAGAAAAGTGAAATATAAGTGAAGTATGACTACATGATGTTATGTATACATAGATATGCGAGAAGTGATGACTCGACAAGAAAAAAAAAATGAAATGTAATGTTTTGTATATGACTACATGATTTTATGTATATAAATATGCAAGAACGAGTTTTAATGGTCATGTTATAAAAAAGGCGTGCAGTTTTTTTTTCAGTTATAGTACACGGAAAAGCCCAATCCCTTATCTATTAGTGAAGACATTTGCCTAATCCAGACAAAACATTGTCTGAAACACTTGGAATTAGAACCTTTATTCATTTTATTTACATTAATTTACTTTTGGTGACGTATTACGACAAAATATATGGAAAGAGAAAGACTATACTTCCATATGAAATGCCTCTGAAGGATAATGAGAATGGCAGAGTGTGTCATTCTGAATGCTTCATATTCAAACAAAAATAACAACGTCTATAAAACTCGTTACGGAATTATTTCCATTTCTCATTTACATCTACTATATCTTAATAAAAATATGTTTCCATCTGTATCTGATAACACATTACAAAATGATCTACCTGATATTTGCCACAGACATTATTTTTTTTCCAGAAAATAACGAAGAAATGCTCATTAGTTGAATAATTGGCTCAATTTCAAATGTATGTAGACATACAAACTTGTTAACGTATATATATCAATTTCATATTAACATAATTATGCTAACATGCAGGTGGTCATATAAATCCAGCCGTGACTCTATCAATGTGTACCCTTGGTCGTCTTAGGTGGCTAGCTCTACCTGTCTATTGGGTGGCTCAGTTTATTGGTGCTTTTCTCGGGGCTGCTGTGGTTTATGGTATATACCTGGGTAAGATGTGCTTTTCTTTCTTTCCCAGATCCTGTAAGGACTGTCGTGGTCTAGGGGATATATTAATCTACATTACGACTGTTTCCCAGGAGATTAGGGGTACATCATGTAAAACATGCTATGTAAATGTGAAATTTTATCATTACTGGTTGTTGTTGTAGTAGTAGTAGTAGTAGTAGTAGTAGTAGTAGTAGTAGTAGTAGTAGTAGTAGTAGTAGTATCGTAGTAGTGTAATAATAGCTGTAGTAGTAGTAGTAGTAGTAGTAGTAGTAGTAGTAGTAGTAGTAGTAAAAGTAGTAGTTGTAGTAGTAGTAGTAGTAGTAGTAGTAGTAATAGTAGTAGTAGTTGTTGTAGTAGTAGTAAAATTAGTAGTAGTTGTTGTTTTTGATGATGTAGTAGTAGTAGTAGTAGTAGTAGTAGTAGTAGTAGTGGTAGTAGAAGTAGTAGTAGTAGAAGTAGTAGAATAAATAGCAGTATATAGTAGTAGTAGTAATAGTAGTAGTAGTAGTAATAGTAGTAGTAGTAGTAGTAGTAGTAGTAGTAGTAGTAGTATTAGTAGTAGTAGTAGTAGTAGTAGTAGTAGTAGTAGTCGTAGTAGTAGTAGTAGTAGAAATAAAAGAAGAAGCAGAAGAAAAATATTTTGGTATTAATCATTTTGATTCTTTAAATATATATTTTGAATTTCTTTAGATAGTATAAACAGCGTGGAAGGTGGGCCTTCAAACCGAACTCTAGCCACAGCAGGAATCTTTGCTACATACCCTGCACCTTTTGTATCTATACCGGGAGAAGTCATGGACCAGGTTAGATATGAGTCATTATTTCCTACAATAATGTAAATCTTAAGGTTGTTCTGACTCTTGAAACATCTCTGTTCTGTCTAAGTAATATGCATAGGGGCATACAGGAGCGAAACAACCTCCGCCCCTAGTTAACTAAAAACAAATTAAATAAATGAAAAGTAAGCAAAATCTGATTTTCAGGGACTAAAAAAGTCTTTACGGAGCCGTCGGAGGGTTTGCAAGTTCCCACATGAAAATAATTCCCTTGGAAATATTAATAATAATAATAAAACACGGAAATTTTTCTGGTTTGTTATCCCAGACGGAAAAAAAAATAAATAAATAAAAAAATAAATAAATAAATCCTGGATCGGTCCGAGATAGGCGTCGACTTTTGGTTCGCTTTGACCTGATCTATTCAGTGAAAATAACAATTGGGTGGAAATATCAGAAATTGTCATCAAACTTCTCTTTCTCTCTCTCTCTCTCTCTCTCTCTCTCTCTCTCTCTCTTTAAATTTTTTTTATTGGTTGGTTTATTTCATTGCTGTTTTGATGTCTCAAATACTTTCGATGGATATTTCGTCATGGTCCACTTTTATCTGCACCATTCAACAGAATGATGACATATTAAATAAATATGGCATGTATTTATATCATGTCAAGCGCCATCATTGTTGACATACGTACGCTATATCTGGGACACATGGGAATGCTGTAGGAAGTGTAAATATTTCCCTTTGAGGGGTCAGTGCAATAATGTTGATGACCTAAATAAGTTTGTATTATAAAAACAACCAGACGGAGGATTATAAGTTCCATCTAGTATAAGCAAGTTATCGTTTGAATTTGAAAATTATTTTCTTATGACTTGTAGATTGGTGTGTCTATACTGTGTTAAAAAATAAAGTCTAATTCCACAAAAGGAGCTAAATCTGCTTAAGTTATTTCCAGTAAATGAATGGTTTTTTAATTTACCACTTTCCCATGCTCACTTAAATTTTATTTTTGTGTATATTAGATGGGCTATAGCCTTAGATCCTTTAAATTATATCAAATTAAATCAAAGTAAAGATTATACTTTTATGAAGTTTCACCACTTGACTTTTAATTAGGTCAATAAAACTTGCATAGAAAATGAATAACGATTATAATGAAATGAGCATTAAAAAAAATAATAACTGCGTATCAGTGTTATCAAAATATATCTTATATTTAACCCTTTGAGTGCGAGCCCGCGCACAGCGATTGCTCTCCCTGTGACGGAGCGATTTCGTTTACATTGCCGGTAATGGGAAATTTGCCGGTGCTTTCTACTTTGATTGCTCCTTGCACCTCACTCGGTCATTTTCGTCATTTTTAGTAAATGTAAACATGAAAGGTCAGACTTTCCTCTTTCTAAAAATATAACTTTTGTTCATCGAAACAAAAAAATAAGGTTTTTGTTATTTTTGAGGGGAAAAGCCGTCTTATTTTCTTGAAGCTTCGCTTCCTTCCTTTTCAATACACTTACAATACAAATTGCGTAAGCGCCGTCGCACGCGCGGTTCGATCGATACCCCATTCACTGGCCCCATTGTCGTCTGCTAAATGCTCGGCCTATTATCACCCGAGTCATAGAACCTACATTTACATGAGTTTCCGACGCATTCTGACCAACATTGTGACATTATCACAGGTATAGGCATTCAGGAAATTGAATTTTCAGATGAACATCATGTTACTCAATAAGACAAAAATAATCCTATTCACTTTCGACTTCATTTCTCATAATTTGTCGTAATTATTTGCTTTAGTTTTTGTCTCCCGCTTCATTCGTTTATTTTTCTCTAACTATCCATCTCTATTTCAACCTTATTTTCCTATGTAGTTGCTGTATCAATAAAAAAATAATTAAAAATTGTGTACGCATATTTGATTATTTTTTTTTTGTAATGGGAAAGAGCTAAATGAATGACAGTGATTGGAACAAAATAATACTTTGTAACATCTCCAATGCCACTCTCTCTCTCTCACTCTCTCTGAATTCGTCAGGAATTTCGTGCAATTAGAACTTTGTTTCAGTGCGTTTCATTTCCGCATTGCATGCAAGTTTTCTTTTGAGGGGTGTGACTAATAAGGACTTATTCGCCGTATCTAAAAATTTGATCGATTTGAAAATAAAGAGAACAGCAGAAAAGGAGCATGATATTGAGAGTATAGTAATTCACTGTATATTACGAGATAATGAGGAAAAAAGTGAAAACCGAAACACAACAGTTGTGGTTGATATTGATGAGAATCATAAACAAACTAAAACGATGAAGAAATATGTTTTAAAAAATTACGGCGATTGGGGGGGGGGGGGGGGGGGGGGGGGAGGGGGAGGGGGGGGGGGGGACAGTGACAACATGGGCGGCGATCCCGATAGTATAGCAACTAATGGTAATGGCTTGTGCCCCCCCCCCCCCTTTTCCCGGCAGTGAGAAAAAAAAATCGATGATGATGACAAAAATATCATGTCAGGTAACACATTTTTGAAAGACGAAACATGGTAAACCCTTACATATCGACCTGGGGAGGGGGGGGGGGGGGGGGAGAGGGGGGAGAAAATCATGATCATTCAGAAATAATAGATAATGCCAAAATAAAGAAATGTAAACAAAAGATATCATTACTTTATCATATTATTTCCCCCCCCCCCCCCCCCAAGATTGCCTCTAATGCTATTTTATGGAATAAAATGACACGGAAGATACCAAGTGAACGCAAACTCCGCACATAGTGTAATACATGTACAACTATGATCGAATATAATATTTTATGTAGCCCTATTGTCGAAGATAGACAAATAAGGGCATCCTCATACTCTCGAAAGACCTCAATGCGAGCACAGTATTGTTTTAATAAATCAAGATGTTTATAAGAAAAAGATGTGTGAGTTGTAAGTTGATTCTGATGTAGGCTTACAGGTGAGTGACCAAATCAAGATATCATTTATAAATTGATGTTGCAGTATCTCCAATAACAACCCCTCCCCCGCCCCATTTTTTTTTTTTACAGTGGATAACAGAATCGGGAATAGATTATAAAGACGCATTTAATTAAAGCTTTCAAATAGGCAATGCGTGTTGTGTTTATTATCCTTTTGACACAAATCCCAGTCATCAGGTTAAACATTTAACGGGCTGTACTGAAATTCATTTATACGTGTTCGTCTCCATCTTTGGTCTCTTTCAACCAATATATTTTGTCTATAAAACTTTGTTAATTCTCGTTTCATGATTGAAAAAGTTTTGTATTTGACATGAATATATATATATAATGGTGATGATGACGATGATGATGATGATGATGATGCTAACAAGGATAATTAGTAGTAATGATAATGAAGATAATGTTGTTGTTGTTGTTTTTTAAATCTTTCTCTCTAAGGAACTTGTGTTTATGTTGCTTGGCATTTTTTCAACATTGGCCGAACCTTCCTTCACATTCTCATATTTATGTCTATTCCGCCGGAGTTACTCAAGACAAGGGTATCCTTCCGTAGGAAGAGATAGAGAGAAGGGTAAGGGGGCGCTTTTCAGAACATGAAATATGAACATTTCATTTGCCGTCTAAAACTAAGACCGCTTGGGGTTTGATAGCTATATTTTTTTCACAAACATGCTCTAAAATGGGTACATGCCCTCTTAAACGTAGGTCAGAGTGGCTCTTTGTATTGTCATGTATTCAGTAGATTGACCTCTTCTTTGAAAACGCTAATCTTCCTTTTAATAGTAGTTGCTTTGGCATTCTTTTGTTCCTCTTATTAGGGTGGGGCCTGCATGGTCCACTCAGCTGAGATAAGCGCTTCATTTTGAAAAGAGCAGATCGATGGTCCATTCATGAATGATGAGCTATTTGGTCAATTTGGTAACATGAAAGGAGTATTGTCAAGTTCGTTCTCTGGTAAATAATAAAAGGGGAGAAGAATCACCATGACCTTCATCAATGTATACTTTTATAAACACACAGTATAGGCTCCATATTGAAAGTAAGGTAATTTTACACTGAAGACAGCCAATTCAAATTCATCAAAATAGGTCAAATGAGGTGTAAAACCATGATGCATTTGATATATATATTCGATTGTGCTTTATATAATTATACTCCATCAGAAATATAACCCAGCACTTTTCTTATTATAACGTGCATAATGTTTGATGCGATATATTCATTGAAAAATGCAATGTATGCCGCAAACTTTCCTAACCAATATTTTGAGAGTGGTTATTTGTGACCAAGTGAAACAGGCGTATCACAAATTTGTTTAAAATGAAAATATGATTATCATCATATAAAATAAAATAAATCACGAGAGATGTATCAGATCATAATGCATGTTTCTTCTTATCATAGATCTCCGAATGTTTAAATAGCCTTTTTGTTGTTTTCATATAATATTTTCCAGCACTGTATCTAAATCTATTTTTATGTAATACATTGACGTAAAAGATAAACGCGGAGCCAAAACCTTAATTCTTTTTATCTTATAGATAACATATGGAAAAAGTCAGTCTGATTTTCATATCTTTATATCCCTTAAAAAAAGAAAGTCCGATCGTGTGTCAATGGGAAAAAGTAAAAAATGCATTTTTGTTCATTTTTAGGAGTAGGGGCAACCGAAAAGAAAATGGGGAGCGAAGTTTACGAGGTTTTTTTTTCAGACGCTTTATTATAAAACTCTTTATTTTGTAACTCTTCTTGTAGGTCGGTAGAACTATTTGGATGAAAAACATACATGTTAGCTTATATCGGAAAATATTGTAAGAATGAGGCAAGAAAATAAAGCGTCAAAAGATAGAGGATTCTATACTTTTCTAGAAATGAATCTGCGTTTTATTCCTGCATTTCATGCAGTTTTTCTTTTGAAGGGGTATGGCTAATAAAGAGTTATTCCCCGTATCTTGGAGTTTGATCGCTTTGAAATAAAAGGACCTTGAAATAGAGAGTGTAGTAATTCATGTTACGAGAAAATGAGAAAAATAATGAAGAGAATGAAACACAGTAAAAAAAAAATACAGCGATTATAAGAAAACAAGATCCCAACAAACATGTATCATGTAAGGATAATTAAAAAATTAATTAAAAGAACGCAAAACAATTATTAGCTATATATAATTATTTAAACTTTTAAAATTGAAATCGGAAATGACAGAGACATAGCAAAGCAAAATAGAGGTAGATCCAGGATTGTCAAAAGGGGAAAACAATTCCCCCAATAATCTACGAAAGGGCAAATTAGGTTTTTAAATTTTCATGTACTTTTTATTCTTATTAAATATTTTATATAGAGGCAAGGCGGAGGGGGCATAAATCATATTTTCCATGTTCATTTTCGTCCAAAGAGGGGGTGGGGGATGTACGGGCTCATTATCTACTTGGTCCGCCACTGAAGCAAAGAACACCACAAGACTAAAGTGAAACAGGTACATCGAGATATTATCAAAATGGCTAACACTGAAAAAAAAAATGGTAATAAATAAGTATTAGAAATATCTTTGATGGCACATATATTTTAAATTGTTTCAATATATTTGTTCTAAATCTTTTTATGGAATGTGATGGCGTAAAAGAAACATGTGGAGGCAAAAAGTAAATATGCGTTGAAAATAAATATTCATTTTGTACTGCAAAAGCGTACATTCCCCTTTTTAGAAAAAAGAATTGAAGACTACATTCACAAATACATTTCATTATATTTGTGTTAACATAATTCATTAGGGTTTATTTTTCGTTTGTTCGTATAATCTGTCTCTGTCTATTGCAAGTAGTGTTATCACTGATAGTATGACAACTCACATTTACAGTGCATTCTATGAATACATGTGTTCAGTATGTATTCAGTAGGTTTGGCATCCTCTTCTTTCAAAACGCTAATCTTCGTTAGTAGTTGCTTCGACATTCTTTTGTTCGACATTCTTTTGTTCATTTTAGGGTGGGGTCCGGTCCAAGCAATTGAGAAGCATTTCATTTTGAAAAGAGTAGATTAATGGTCCACTCTTGAATGATGAGCTAAATTGGTCAATTTCAATTTATAAAATGAAAGGAGCTTGGTCAATGTTTCTTTCTTATGAACTTGGATTAAAAGGAGCGAAGTCGAGGCTGTAGCCTGTATAATGTGGTCAAGATCAAGAACGCATACTCTTCGTGGCCGGCCGAACGCGATGATATCACGTGATCGGAGCGGACACGTACGCGTTCGTCTCTAGGTATACGGGATTTACGATCCCAACAAGAATTTCGGGTAAGGTTGAAACGAAATTCCTTTTTCTCGATTTTTTTTCCACGTAACCTCATATTTTTTTTAACGGGTTTTGTGAATGAATATATCTACATAATACTACTAAGAATTTTAGCGCATAAGAGCCGATAGTTAGCTGGAAAACTTTGTCAACATATTAGGCATAAATCTCGGCTTCTGTAGAAGCCCTCCGTCACAGACTGAACACCTCGCTCGGCTTCTGTAGAAGCCCGTCGTCTCCAAAGGGTTAAAGTCCATGACACCGACGGCCAATGAGACCGAAAGCCGATGATCTCATGAGACTTACAGCCAGTTTAGAGGGTTCATAAGACCGACGACCACATAGATCGACATTGTTCTCTCTTTCTTTACATTTTTTCTTCTTGTGTTGTCGGTCTTGCTGGTTGTCGGTCCTGTGGGCCGTTGTTCTCGTGGGTTGTCGCTCTCGTGGGCTGTCATGCTACTGGGATGGCCCTATAACTGTTTTTTCCATTATTCATTTCCACACTTTAGTGCCTTTTAATAGTGATTGTTTTCCATTGATCTACAAAAGATTCTTACTATTCATGACATCCTTTTTTTCTCAGTTTTCTTTATTAATGTTTAAGAAAATGAACAAAACGTGGTTCCACCTAATATTGAAAACAAGTTTACTGTGAATGTACTAATACACGACTTACATGCTCTGGTCATTATTTACACTGTGGAAAAGTCAAGTATACAAATCTGTTAGGCATTAGGGTCCACGATGTTAGAACTCTCTCGATATAGACATCAGATCTTTTACAACTGTAAGTCAAGTTAAAGACATATCTACTTGTTAAATACAACGAATGCTTTGCTTGTGTACAGTGTGTATCAAAAAATATATACCAAACTTTGTCAGCTCCTAATTAAAATTCATACCTCTGTAAGCTTGAAATTCATTTCATAATAGAGAGCAACTAATATTCTGTCTAATGGTACCATATTCATAACCATGCTGTCACGGATGACTGAGCAGCAGGCTTCTCAAAACATATTATCAAAATCCTCTTGTACCAAGTTTGGGCTGATGTGGGGTCAAGCCATATGCATGTGTTAATTTAGTCTGAAATAATTTTAAATGTTGAATTCCCCTTCGTGCTTCAATGCGTTATTGTTTAAAGTGCTCCAGTGTATCACTCGTAATTTTTAATCCACAGGACGTATTTTTTTAATCCATAGTCTTAATTCATTTTTAAACATCCTTTTAACTTCTTGCCTCTTAATTAACTAAATACTGTCTGCTCATTTGTCCCCTGCTCATTTTCACCTGCTCATAGGGTGAAAAAAGTTGTTTATCTCGAATGGCACACGACTTCAAAGGTTCAGAGACTGGGAAATGCAAGGAAGGATACATGTGTCGATAATAACCAACGTGAGCGATATTAGACTTTCACGTTAAAAAGTTTTCCAAGTAAACTTTGTCCATTTTGAAAGACTCAATAAAAAAAGCTTTACCTTGAACAAGGGATACGGATTAAGCCAAGATTGTGTCATCATGGATAAGGGAAATATCATAAATTTTGCTTGCAATCAGCCTTTTCTTGAGTTTGGGTTTGATTTTACTAGTTTTTCAATTCAAATGCACAAAACCTAG
>CM046839.1:25302674-25450336 GCA_025618425.1 Heliocidaris tuberculata
TTTTCTGTTTACTTTTTACCAGATTAAACAACGATAGATTGAAACAGCTTCATAATATTAAAGAAACACTTTTATCCTGCTCTAGTTCATTCTACCTTTTAAAAAATGTATACAATCTACTACTATTTCTAAAAGCGTCTTTGCTTTTCAAGAGTCACCTCCTGCATGCGCGAGACGATTATTGATTTTTCTTCTCTCTCATTGTCCTTCTAAATCACGCCCTTGTTTCATAATCTCGAGACAGGTCCTTTTCTGTCTGGTTAAAAAGCTACATTTCTTTTCTTTTCGGCTTTTACACGAATTAGAGAATTTGTCGCTTATCATGCTTATTATCCACATGTTCAACAGCGGGATGAAGATAAACTGCTTCTTAGCGCCGCTGTAGAACTAGAGCTTCACCAAAAAATTTAAAAAAATGATAACTGCTTTTTGTAAAAATTAACGCCCAGACAATTCTCTCTTTAAACGAATAAGAGCATTGGCCGCTAATTATCATCATGTTAACTGGTGGTATGAACATGATGAAGATAAACTGCGTCTTAGCTTAAAAGTCACTGTTTCTCTCCGCTCTAGTTAACCCGAGCTTAAAACAAATTAGGTACTTGTTTCATTATCGCAACCAAGGGCCTTTTCATTCTAGTTAAAAAGATAATTTTCTTTTCTTTTCGGTTGTTAAAAGAGTTACAGAATTGGCCGTTTATTATCCTCATGTTCAACAGCGGGATGAATATAAACTGCTTCTTACCGCCGCTCTAGTTAACTAGAGCTTCAAAAAAAAAAAAAAATAATGATAACTGCTTTTTGTAAAAATTAACGCCCACATTTCTCTCTCTCTCTCCTTCTAAATCTTTCACCTGTATCATAATTCCGACAGTTCTTCTTAATTCTGTTTTGAAAGCCAACTTTCTTTTTGTTCGGCCTTTTAAACGAATAAGAGAATTGGCCGTTAATTATCATCATGTTTACTTGCGGTATGAACATGATAGTCTGCGTCTTAGCTTGAAAGTCATCGTTTCTTTCAGCTCTAGTTAACTCGAGCTTAAAACAAATCAGGTACTTGTTGCATTATCGCAACCAAGGGCCTTTTCATTCTAGTTAAACAAATAATTTTTCTTTTCTTTTCGGCTGTTAAAAGAGTTACAGAATTTGCCGCTTACAGTATTTTCCTCATGTTTAACAGCGGGATGAAAAAAACTGCGTCTTAGCTTGAAAGTCATCGTTTCTCTCAGCTCTAGTTAACTCGAGCTTAAAACAAATCAGGTACTTGTTGCATTATCGCAACCAAGGGCCTTTTCATTCTAGTTAAACAAATAATTTTTCTTTTCTTTTCGGCTGTTAAAAGAGTTACAGAATTTGCCGCTTACAGTATTTTCTTCATGTTTAACAGCGGGATGAAAAAAACTGCGTCTTAGCTTGAAAGTCATCGTTTCTCTCCGCTCTAGTTAACTCGAGCTTAAAACAAATCAGGTACTTGTTGCATTATCGCAACCAAGGGCCTTTTCATTCTAGTTAAACAAATAATTTGTCTTTTCTTTTCGGCTGTTAAAAGAGTTACAGAATTTGCCGCTTACAGTATTTTCCTCATGTTCAACAGCGGGATGAAAAAAAACCTGCGTATTAGCTTGAAAGTCATCGTTTCTCTCCGCTCTAGTTAACTCGAGCTTTGAAATAAATCAGGCACATGTTCCTGTTTCATTATCGCAACCAAGGGCCATTTAATTCTAGTTAAAAAAATAATTTTCGTTTTATTTTCGGCTGTTAAAAGAGTTACAGAATTGGCCGCTTATTATCCTCATGTTCAACAGCGGGATGAAGATAAACTACTTCTTAGCGCCGCTCTAGTTATAAACTAGAGCTTAAAAAACAAAGAATAATGATAACTGCTTTTTGTAAAAAGTAACACAGAGACAATTCTCTCTATCTCCTTCTAAATCTTTCACCTGTATCATAATTTCGACAGTTCTTCTTAATTCTGTTTTGAAAGCCAACTTTCTTTTCTTTTCGGCTTTTTAAACGAATAAGAGAATTGGCCGCTAATTATCATCATGTTAACTGGCGGTATGAACATGATGAAGATAAACTGCATCTTAGCTTGAAAGTCATCGTTTCTCTCCGCTCTAGTTAACTCAAGCTTTTTAAAAAATGTGTACAGTCTACTGGTTTTTAATACATGTAGCTAAATTTCTTTTCTTTTCGCCATGTTATAAAGAAGGTATAGAATTCGCCCCTATCGAAGAGCACGGATTAAGTCACCTCCAGCATGAGACGATTATTGATTTTTTTTCTCTCTCTGTCTTTGTCCTAAATCACGCGCTTGTTTCATAATCTCCACGCACATGACACAGGTACTTTTCTTTCTGGTTAAAAGGCCAATTTCTTTTCTTTTTAGTCGGCTTTTAAAAGTGTTACAGAATTTATCCCTTATTATTGTTGTGTAAAACAGTGTCGTTGTTTGTAAGTCATCTTTTCACTCCGCTCGATCTAGATGCAAATTCTTTTATAGAGATCACGTGACTGCGAACATCCAATGAACAAAGCCCCGCGTCGCTAGGGGCGGGGCCTAGCGGATGGCTTTCTTTTCGCGCTGGCTCGCACCAGCTGTCCGAAAAAATAGAAGAGTTGACCGAAAAAAACACTCGCAGAAAAACTGCTTTTTCTACCCTTTCCCGTTATATTTAGGACTCAAATTTTTAACAGAGCATTCATGAAACATTGCAGATTCAAATCAGCAAAGAAATTTTTTTTAACCAAATTTGAAGAGTTTTAAGATTTGCCCAATTTTCTCAAGTTCTTACCCAGCGACTTCTGTCTCATTTTGACGTGATGGGTCACATATATCTTATAACTATGACAGTAATGGGAACTTGACAAATCTTCATTTAATTTTTGATATACTGGAATCATTATAAAGAATTTTTGATTGATACAATCCTGAGAATTACAAAGAAAAAAAAACCTATCAGAAAGTTTCTATACCTAAAAAGGATTTTGAATAAATGTTGAAACAAAGGACTATTTACTCATTAAAAAAAAAAAATTATGAAATATATTTCTTTAAACAACATGTATGAAAAAAATATCTAATGTCACATTCAGTCTACAAAAGAAACGGCATATATCAAAATACATCATTATGCAATCCGTAATAGTCTGGTCTTTATAGGATTTGATCATAAATGCTTTAATGACACATCGAACGAATACAATTTTTGGCTTCATATCTACTTCATCAATTTCTTGGAAAATTGGACTACAATTCAACATCATTTCACAATCATTTTCTCGAATCTAGTTCAGAGCAATAAAGATGCATATCTTTATAGTTATCTTCCTAAGATATCCTAATATTATGCATGAATTGCTATTGCATGCAGCTACTGAAAATTTAATATTGAAATTTAATATATTACATTCGTCATCGTTTGCAAGAACTATATACTATTCGTGCTTCTTAGACCAGTCCTATTAAGATGTATGTGTGTGTGTGTGTGTGTGTGTGTGTGTGTGTGTGTGTGTGTGCCCTTACATAGATACACTTGTGGGGTACAGAGAACAAAAGAGCACAATGATGGCCTTTATTCCGTCATGCTTGTGGGGTACAAAATACAATAGGAGAAGTGCTTGTGGGGTACAAAGTACAAAAGGAGAAAACAATACAGTTCCCCACAAGTCAATGTGTGTGAGGGTGTGTGTGTGTGTGTGTGTGTGTGTTTGGTAAACATGTGCTACACGCAGGATATGATATACATAATAACAGTGGCGTGAAAGTGGCAAATAATTCTGCTTCCTAAGAAAAGCATAAGTAATATGTTTGTTAAACAAACAAAAATCATCAAGCACTATAGCATTTTATTGTATGATGTTATTATTAGTAGTAAATTCATGTATTGCATATCATAATAGATGTACATGGGGTGACTATTTCGACCACTTTGTTTTTCCACATGTTTTGCACATATTTTTGTATATATAAATGACATATCGGGGGGGGGGGGGGGGCTTTTGTGGGCTCTACACCTGTAGAGCCCACAAATGTAAAAACATTGCACCCGCAAATGTAAAAATAACCACAAATGTCACAGCACGTCAACCACAAGTGTAAAAATAACCACAAATGTAGAAAAAACTCGCCCACAAATGTAAATATCGGTTTAACCACAAATGTAAAAACATTTCGCCTACAAAAGTAAAAATTTCCATTTTTACCACAAATGTCATAACATGTCGACCGCAAATGTAAATCTCATTGCTTGCATAATGCACCCATGTGAGATAAGTTATTATGAGTTGTATGTGTTGTGGGCGTGTATGCGTGTGTGTGAGGTTTTCCTGACCATTGAAATCCCTAAAATACTGCAACACCCTTAATAGGCCAGGAGCCTGTCCCGAAATAGTCACCCCATTTTACCCATAAGATTTGACCCCGTAAAGTTACTTAGACCATCTAAGTCATTGACAAAAAGGTTGTCAGCCTGACCGTAGCCGCCGGGTTAAGCCCCCAGAGCCCCCAAAAGGGACCCCAAAGTCGGGTCGATTTCACCCCATCTCACCCATGCACCAAACTTTGTCAGTAGGAAGTAGCATGACTGGACATTACAAGACACAAAAAACTGACAAAAATTTCCGTCGGGATGGGGTGTCAGACAGTCCCTAAAAATTGGGGTAAATTTCCCCCTTAAAGCCCAGAGACCAAATTTTGTCAGAAGGAAGAGCTATGGATGTACATTCCAAAAATATAAAAACTGACAAAATTTTCCATCGGGAAGGGGGTGTCAGATCCCCTGAAATGAAAACCCCAAAGTGCCCTTTGACAATGCTTTGCCCCCCAAAATGCTCTGTATGGAAAGAAAAACCATTTCCTTACCTTCTGACTATGATAATTCAAAAGTGTTTCATTTATTTTTTTTATTTATTTATTATTTATTCGGCATTTCGAAAACAATTCAATTCACTTTAAATTTTCATAACATAATTTTGAGTATAATAATCTTCTTGAGGTGCAATTTGGTGTTAATTGGCCTTTTGGTTATTAAGTTATTAAATTGTGAAAAAAGTATTGCTTTCTCAAAAGTAGCCAAAAAATATTGACAGGATTATGTAAACACACCCATTGTCTATCTTCACTTGTTTTAAAAGGCATAGCAGAAGAGCTTTTCAGGTATCTGTGGTATGTGACTGCCAGGCTGAAATGTACTAATCATGTGTTAATTGCACAGATACCAAGCAAGCTTCTCTATTATGCCTTGTCAGATGGTCAATGGCTGTGTTTACATAATCCTGACAATATTTTTTGGCTACTTTTGAGAAAGCAATACATTTTTCACAATGTAATAACTCATTAACCAAAATACCAATTAACACCAAATTGTACCTCAAGAAGAGTATTATACTCAAAATTATGTTATGAAAATTTAAAGTGAATTGAATGAAACGCTTTTGAATTATCATAGTCAGAAGGTAAGAAAATGGTTTTTCTTTCCATACAGAGCATTTTGGGAGGGCAAAGCATTGTCAAAGAGCACTTTGGGGTTTTCATTTCAGGGGGTCTGACATCCCCTTCCCGATGGACAATTTTGTCAGTTTTTATATGTTTGGAATGTACATCCATAGCTCTTCCTTCTGACAAAATTTGGTCTCTGGGCTTTAAGGGGGAAAATTTACCCCAATTTTTAGGGGCTGTCTGACACCCCATCCCGACGGAAATTTTTGTCAGTTTTTTGTGTTTTGTAATGTCCAGTTATCCTACTTCCTACTGACAAAGTTTGGTGCATGGGTGAGATGGGGTGAAATCGACCCGACTTTGGGGTCCCTTTTGGGGCCCTGGGGGCTTAACCCGGCGGCTACAGTCAGGCTGACAACCTTTTTGTCAATGACTCAGATGGTCTAAGTAACTTTATGGGGTCAAATCTTATGGGTAAAATGGGATGACTATTTCGGGACAGGCTCCCAGACTATAACCACAACCGCAAATAAAAAAATTAAAAAACTAGTTGTTTACTAGTGGTTTCCCTTTTTATGATTAGTTTACGGCGTTTATGATTAGTATACGGCGTTGTTTTGATTGAAAATAAAGGGTTTATTGCCACTTGGTCTACAGCCAGTTGGTCTAATAGCTAATTAGTCTAACATCATTCGGTCTAATATCAGTTGGTCTAATCATCATTTCGTCCAATTACCATTTGGTCTAATTGTCAATTCGTCTCATTACCATTTGGTCTATAGTCAATTCGTCTAATAGCCATTTGGTCTATTTGACAATTCAGGAACCGGGACCCCCCCCCCCCCCCCCCCCCCCCCCCCGGGCGTGGTGATGGGGCTGCAGCCCCTTCACTTTTTGAGTAGACACGTTTTATATAATTTGGTTTAATGATTATGTACAATATATATTTTTAGAAGAGATCACATTTTAATACATTGTAATAATGTTTGGCCGCTCTCTCCGCTCGCTCGCAAAACATTGAAAAGGGTTGTTGGTATCCGGGCAAGAGGCGTCAGTCCCCAAAAACGTTCCATTCCCTACAATGTGGTACATGTAATAATAATGATGATAATAATGAATTGAAACAGAATGGCACAATGACAGAGAGATGATGGAAAAATGAATATAAAGAGTAATATAGGGAAAGACGGAAGTAAAGATAAATCGATGAATAACAATACAATAGGGAGAATTGGAAGTTAAGGGATAGAAGGATAAAGACATGGACCTAAGGTAAAGAGAGAGAGAGAGAGAGAGAGAGATATGGTAGTAGGATAAAGAAAACATGGCGATAGATGGAAGAAAAGGTCCTCCCCAAAAGATGAAGAATAACATAACGAAATTAGAGATGAAAAAAAAAAGAAAAAAAGAAATAATAATGCAAAATAGGCAAAATGATAGAAAAATAAACCAAGAAATAAAGAACGAAAAAACATAGTGAGAGAAAAGAGAAAAATGATAGAAGAAAAAATACAAAGATTAGCATATGGATAAATGGAAGAGGTGATAAAATGAATTAAAGTTTAACACAACTTAAGGTAAGGTGGAAAAATGAAAGGATAAAAGCAAGAAATAACATAACGAAAGATAGAGAAATGATAGAAGGATAAAGATATATATATATATATATATATATATATATATATATATATATATATGTATATATATATATATGTATATATATATATATATATATATATATATATATATGTATATATATATATATATATATATATATATATATATATATAAGAGAAGAGAGCGAAAGAAATGAAAGGATAAAAAAACAATATAACAAAAGCAAAGTGCAATTAAACAATAATTTGAAATTCACTAAAACATTAATTGATTAATTAATTAATCGCTTTATTCACAAGATAATCAATTAAGCACATGTAATTAATTCATGCCATGCTCCATCAGGTCACGTTTTTTTCTCCTCTTTTTTTACTCCCAACATAAACCAAAACAAAAAATACTTAACATACAATAACTGCAAAAAAAGTTCGAAAATTTCGGCCAGTGCGCCGAACCGAGGGCTGACTGTATGGTCAAAGCCCCTTTCAGTAGTATTGTAGGGGGAAATTAGCCCGGTTGGTCACTAGACCAAATGGTAATTAGACAAGACGGCTATTGGACCAAATGACAATTAGACCAAATGGTTAAGATACTAAATGGGTGTTGACCAAATATTATGTATCATGTGTTCCATTTTATGTGGAAATAGATAATAAATAAATAAATAAATAAATGATGATAGACCAACTGAGGTAAGATAAACTGACAAATGGACCAAATGATGTGTAGACCAAATTGGTAGGCCTATTAGACCAATTGGATTTTGACCATTTGATGATTAGACAAAATGGCAATTAGACCAATTGATAATGGACGAAATGATTATTAAACCAAATGGCTATTAGACGAATTGACTATAGACCAAATGGTAATTAGACGAAATGAAAATTAGACCAAATGGTAAATGGACGATATGATGACTAGACTAATTGGACCGAATGATATTAGACCAATTGGCTATTAGACCAAGTCGCTGTAGACCATGTGGCAATAAACCTATTAAAATGTAACAGGCAAACCTGTTTGTCTGTAGTATTAGACCAAATGGATATTAGACCAAGTGAACATTAGACCAAAAGGTTATTAGACGAACTGATAATTGGACCAAACGATGATTTAAAAAAAAATGGTAATTAGGCGAAGTGATGATTAGACAATGTGAGTGTTAGACCAACTGGATTTAGACAAAATGGCTATTAGACGAAATGTTGATTAGACCATTTGGTTACTAGACCAACTTGTTTTAGCCGAAATAGATATTGGACCAAGTGAACATTAGACGAACTGATTATTAGACAAAGGGGTGTTTAGACCAAATGGGTTTAGACCAAATGGGTTTTAGGCGAATTGGCAATAGATGAAGTGGTGATTAGAAAAAGTGATTTAACTGATTATTAGACCAATTACTTATTAGACGAAATGATAATTTGACCATTTGGTTATTAGACCAACTGGTTTTAGCCGAAATAGTTATTAGACCAAGTGAACATTAGAAGAACTGATTATTAGACCAAGTGGTGTTTAGACAAAATGGGTTTAGACCACATGGGTTTTAGACGAATTGGCTGTAGATGAAGTGGTGATTAGAAAAAGTGATTTAACTGATTATTAGACCAAAAAGTTATTATACGAAATGATGTTTAGACCATTTGGTTATTAGACCAACTGGTTTTAGCCGAAATAAATATTGGAACAAGTGAACATTAGACGAACTGATTATTAGACCAAGTGGTGTTTAAACAAAATGGGTATTAGACCGAATGTGTTTAGACGAATTGGCTATAGACGAAGTGGTGATTAGACGAAGTGATTAAACTGATTATTAGACCAAATGGTCATTACACGAAATGTTGAATTGGACGAATAGACTGAATGATGTTAGACCATTTTGTTGTTAGACCAAGTGGCATTAGACCAAATGGCAATTTACCATAATAACTTAGATCGGTGCATTATATGCAAGCAATATTAGTTTTTACATTTGCGGTCGACATGTTATGACATTTTTGGTACAAATGGAAATTTTAACATTTGTGGGCAATTTTTATTACATTTGTGGTTAATTTTACCACTTGTGGTTGACATGTTATGACATTTGTGCTTATTTTGACATTTGCGGGTGCAATGTTTTTACATTTGTGGTTGATTTTTACATTTGTGGGCTCTACAGGGGGTACTCTTTTTCCGAAGGTTGGTAATTCCGAAAAATGAAATAGAGTTCTATTACATTATCGTAATAATTATATACCTTCGGAATTCGGAACCCTATGTAATTTTCAGAATTATTAACCCTATTTTATATTAGAAATTACGAACCTTTGGAATAATGAGTAATTCGGAGTAAACGAACCTACGAAAATACGAACATTTGGAGTAACGAACCTTCGGAGTTATGAACATTCGGGAAAGCATGAAACCCATATAGTCATGGCCTATGATTCAAAACTAATGAAAAAAATTCAGACATTTTCATTGATACGCTGAGGAAAGTATTCGATCAATCTATCAAACAAAAAAGTGGGATTTTGATGACATTTCAAATTCTGAAATTCAGCAAACAAATCTTAAAAGCATTAAACTATGAAGTTTGCAAAGATTATAATCAATTTAATAATGCTCTCAGGTTATTAAGTAATGGAAACATTAAAGCTCACTTGGGTAACTAAGGTCGTGGCGGCTCTTTGAATTGATTTCCCTGAAGATTAACGAGAAATCAATATACAAATATACGTTTCCTAGAGAGACTCTAGTCAAAACAAAATTTTAGTGACTATAATATCATGTATACATGTAGAATCTGCAATTTGTTACTTTTTTTATCATCTGTGCAATCATTGTGCAATCAATCTGGGGCATGTTTCTAGGCAGATGAATCAGGGGCTGGTGAGTTTCAGCCTACTCCCAAATTGTCAAAACTACTAATATTTGGACAAACATCACCTCATATCATTTTGGGCAGTAAGGTGGTCTCTTTGTACATTTATGTCTTGTATATTCTGATGATAATTTGAAGCGCCGTACATGGATATATATTACAATCCACCTATATCGGATGTCACTAGAAAAATTCAAATTTTTTTTTGCTTGCAAAATTACAACAACAAAAAGAAAATAGAAATTGCTATAGCACCATCCCCCAATGCCCCAATTTGTTGCCCTTGTTGTCCATGAACCAAATGTTATAATCTGTATACTGCATTTTGAAGAGAGCATTATCTTTTATGTTGATAACTGAGTTGCTTGCAAAATTACAACAACAACAACAACAAATAGAAATTGCTATTGCACCACCCCCCTGCATCAATTTTTTGCCCTTGTTGTCCATGAACCAAATGTTATAATCTGTATATTGCATTTTGAAGAGAGCATTACCTTTTATGTTGATAACTGAGTTATTTTAATAAACATCAATTCATACTGAGAAACTTATCTTGTTGTTTTTTCCCCATAATTTTGTGAAAGATGTAGCGATAATGAGGATGCAGGTACAACAGGGTATGTGTTCTGAAGTGTGATGGTGGATTGGTGTAAATACAGCCTTATGCAACCTTGAATTACTGGATGATATACTGACTTTCGTAAGGAGATTCTAGCTGCTGTGTAGGGGTTTCTGTTGATGGACTCATTTTACTCATATTACTGGGGGAGAGGGGGTGACAAGGAAGATAAGATCAAATGTTTTTGGTTTGTTTTGTTTGTGTGTTTGTTGCTGCTGCTGTGGTTGTTTGTTTGTTTCTTTGTTGTAGTTGTTGTTGTTGTTTTTTTGTTTTTTTTTTGGGGGGGGGGGGAAGGGGTACATGCACCGACAGCCAGTGTATGGGGGTACAATAGGGGAACACATTTTCTCTTTGTACTTCAGTTTTACTTGAGATATGCCAGATATGCAATACACAAGGAAAGGATTCAATGAAAGGTTCAATAAAAGGTTCAATATCGCAAAAGAAAAGTGAGAAAATGAAATAAAAAGCTCAGTGCCGTAATGGTAAGGGGGGGGGGGGGAGTTAAAAGGAAAAAGAAGTCGGTGTTGATGGATACCTAGAGCAAACGGAGGGTTGGGACTATACTGAAAATTAATGTTCTGCAAAGGTAGCCCAAAATGAATTTATTGTCGCCAGTGGCCAAAATAGCAAAATCTATGGCGAAGAGGAGGGGCGATGAAAAATGGGGGAAAAAATCAATGATTCCAGTTGATGCAGGAGGTGGCAATCAAGAGTCAATTCAATTGACTTCTAAATCATCAAATTCAGGGAGACAAAAATTAAATACAGGAACTTGAGGATAAATATTTAGTTTAAGAGGAAACTGTTTTGCCTTTTGTCGTGGCCAGGGCCTCGTGCTGACAAAGTGTCTTTTTTATGTTTATTAATAGGCCTTATTAGTATCTGCACAACAGGATTAGGTCCGTGTATTCTTGAAAAACTTTACTTCAACAAAAAGCGCTAATTTCTGTCAATTGCAACTTTGTAGTACATGCAATATTTTCTGTTGTCCAAGAGTTTTCTTAATGAGTCTCTGTTTCCAGTACAGCTGCCTTCTGTAAGTAGTAGACTTTGAGAAAGGGAAATCCTGGTGATGAGAAATCCGACCCCCCCCCCCTTCCCCCTCTACTTCTTCTTCATCTTCTTCTTCTTCTTGTTCTTCATCTTCTGTTTTTCAGTTTGGCTGCACAATTCAAGTACAGTACAAGCCTTTTACAGTTCAATTTTATGTTAATTAGTTATAAGAGCTCATGAATATTCAGATTTTTAATTTCAATAATTTCATGCGCTGTGCGGAGGCCCAAATCTGATTTTCGCTGGTACACTAAAAACACTTCGGCTTCATAGGTGTTAGATATGAAGTTCTTCTGAAGGTAGCCCAACATCTATCATAACTAAATAAACTCGGACACGGAGAATAAAGGAGACTTATACCGGAGTATTATAAGTTGCGTGTAGTTTTACTAAAGTCCAACTCAAAGTCTGACGTGCGCATGCGCAGATGAGCTATACATAACATTTCTCCCCCTTGAATAAAAAATACATTTGGCAAAATGATCAAGACATAACATGTGTAATAATGAAATCAATATACTGAATTCATCAAGAGTCAATTTTTTTTTTAGAGTTCATACTTGAGTCCAATATTCAAAGGTTTTCTTCAGTTGTGATTAAGTGAGTTCGGATTTATAAGCGTTCTGATTTTTATTCTATCAAAATAATTAACGTTCCAAAATTGTATTAGCTGTCGAGATAAATGTCCGCATTCTTTCAATTAGTTCGAGTCAGTATTCCTTCTAGCATTTAAGAAAACCCATAGTACTGTAGTGGGCACCGTCCCTGTTGGGTTAGATAAGTTTTCCTCTCGACTGGTTGGTGATGATCATGGCTGGTCGCATCGATGTTCTCGCGATTCTCAGCATTGTATCCAGGATCGTCGATTCTGACCATCGTTTGCTTCTCCTTCCCCAGATGGAAAAGGAACATCGTCGTCGAAATCCGGACGCGACGCGGACGATTCCCGTCGATCTGGCTCCGAGCTCTTAAATGGTCGACATGGCGGTTTGTCCATTTGTGGCAGGATAATAGGGTGAACTCATCACGTGTTTGATGGCATTTTGCGACATAAAGTCGGCAAATTCAGAGCTTGTGAAAGAGCTTCCGTTTCTGAGACTACCATCCGAGGTAGTCTATGGGTCGCAAAAGTCTGTCTTAGACGGTCGATCGTCGCGGACGATGTCGCCGATGACATCACATGGACTTCAATCCATTTAGAGTACGCGTCAACAATCAAAAGGAACATCTTTCCTTCAAACGGTCCTGCATAATCGATATGGATTCTATCCCATGGCGCACTGGGGTACTCCCATGGGTGGACCGGAGATCGCGGGGGTAGGCGCTGCTGTTGTTGACATACAGGGCAAGACTTTACCTTCCTTTCCAATTCCGCGTCTATCTTAGGCCAGCAAACTAGACCACGCGCAAATGATTTCATCCTGACGATGCCAGGATGAGTGTCATGCAGTTCTTCTAAGATCTGTTCTCGACCTTGAACGGGAATGATGACCCGAGCACCCCACAGGAGACAACCATACTGGACGCTCAGTTCTTGTCTTCTGCTAAAGTATAGTTTTAACTCCTCCTCCTGGCAAGAGTGGCCCCATCCAGACATCACATATTTGCGGACCAGTGAGAGTAGTCGGTCGCGTCCTGTCCATTCCCGGATTTGGGTCGGTGTGACAGGTGTCTTCTCTAGAGTATTGAGCATCAGTAGGGTTTCCGCAGGTACGTCCGCCACCGGGGTTGTTGTCTGTCTTGGAAGACGACTCGATGCGTCAGCATTGCCGTTAGCGGTGCCGGGTTTGTATACTAGCCGGTATACATAGGCAGAAAGGGTAACGGCCCATCTCTGCACACGCGGTGAGGCCATTTGAGGAATGACCTTCGACTCTCCGAAGAGTCCGAGCAACGGATTATGGTCCGTTACTATCTCAAATTTCCGGCCGCACACGTACTGGTGAAATCTCTTCACACCGAATATAATTGAAAGTCCCTCCTTATCCAATTGTGAATAATTCCGTTCTGCGGAATTTAATGTACGGTACGCGTATCCGACAGGTCTTTTGGAGCCATCTGGCATTTTGTGTGACAGGACCGCACCAATTCCATACGGACTGGCATCACTTGCCAGCACCACGTCCTTCTGACCGTCGTAGTGTTTTAATACCTTCGAGGATTTCAGCAATGATTTGCTGAATTCAAATGCTCGTTGCTCATCTGGTGTCCTCCGGAAGACAACACCTTCCTGAGTAACCGGTGGAGGGGTTCTAATACCGAAGTTCGGCAGGAACTTTCCATAATAGTTGAGAATCCCTAGGTAGGATCTCAATTTCGTTAGATCCCGAGGGACTGGTGCTTCGGTGATTGCGCGAAGCTTCTCATCTGTAGGTTCTAGTCCTCGAGCGCTGACTTTGTGTCCGAGATTTCGGGTTGGAGAAAGACGCACTTCTCTTTCTTTAAACGGAGACCCGCGTCGCGAAGTACATTGAGAACCCGGTTCAGTGTCTCGAGATGGTCGTCAAGATGGTCGCCAAGATATCGTCCAGGTAGACCGCCACATGTGGAATTCCCGCGAGAAGGCTTTCGATGGTTCGCTGAAAGAGCCGCCATCACTCCAAAAGGTAGACGGGTATAGCAAAACAAACCGCGATGGGTGTTGATGCACACCAAATTCCGCGATCCTTTATCGATCACTAGCTGTTGATAAGCGTGGCTTTAAATCTAGCTTTGTGAAGCATATTCCACCCGAAAGTGTCGCAAATATTTCTTCGATACGCGGTATCGGATATGTGTCGGCTTTTGACGCTTGATTAATGGTGACCTTGTAGTCCCCACAGATCTGAACTGATCCATCCGACTTCATAACCGGCACGATTGGAGCCGCCCATTTGGAAAACTGGACCGGTTCTATGATGCCCTCTTTCTCGAGCCGATCGAGTTCGGCTTCGACTTTCGGTTTCATAGCAAATGGTACCGGGCGTGCTTTCACGAATTTTGGAGGCGCATGGCGATCGACGTCGAGAGTGACTTCGACTCCTTTAAGATTCCCAAGGCCTGGCTCGAACAATGGGTCGTTTTCTGCTAGCAGTCCTCCTAGAGCTCTTGTGGAAATCGCAAACGATTTCTCTGGACTGACGCCATTCTCTCTCATCCAATCACGAAAGATACTCGCCCTGTTGAGGATGATCACTCTCAGCCAATCACGGCCAAAGAGATTTGGACCCGCGCCCTTGACGATGAGTAGTCTTACATTCACACTCTGCTCACCGTAGACTGCCGTGACGTAGCATTCGCCTTTAATTTCTATCCGCTGCTCGGTGTAAGTTTGCAGGAGTGTCTTGCTTGCTTGAAGTTTCGGCCTCTTTTCTGTTGACCACGTAGCATAGTAGTGCTGTTCGCTCATCAGGGTCACTGATGCCCCTGTGTCTATCTGGGAACGCTCAGTAGAGTCTGCAATATTCAGACTAACTTCCAATGGTGGTGATGTATCTCCATCACTCTGGCCGAAAACAAACCATTGATGTGTTGCACTGTTTGTTCAACATCATTTTCAGTTTCCTCCACTTGATAGCTTTTTGGTTTTGTTTGCGATTATTTCCACCTCGGCGAAATGTCTGCTGCGATTTGGACCCCTTTTGCCTGTCGCTGGACTTCCCGTGGCATATCCGAGAAAGGTGTCCTATCTTCCCGCATACGTAGCATTCAAGGCCCTTAGCCGGACAGTCGGACACTTGATGCGTCGCTGCCTGACCACAACGATTGCATAATCACTGATGAGGCGACGGCCGGTCTGTACTCTTCCGGCCATTCGATTTTGACATTTTGTTAACAGTGCTGGGGATGGATGCTCGCAGATCCTCCTAGTCTAGATTCTATCCGTTTTTTATATTTGGTTTATTCCCTAACGCTGATCTTTCTCTACACGCATATCCCACACAGAGCGCGACTCTCCACTAATCGCGCGATCCCCAAAATTTCACCCGTCGAAAAAAAACGTCTACAAGCTTTTGCCATGATGCGGGGTCAAAACTTCACGCTAATATATTCTGACGTAATGCCTGGTCCCACGCTGTACTGAATATGCATAAGTAAGATCGTCGATTCAGTGTGTGTGTGCGTGTGTGTGTGTGTTGTGTGTGTGTGTGTGTGTGAGCAAGGAGTTATCACAGAACTGTGATAACTGTTTGTTGGTGAACTTTCTGTAGTATCTGCACTGATTCCAAAAATGACCCTTCTCATGTCACGGTTATCCCTCTGCCTTTGGCCAGGCAGCGGAAAAGTTTTGACCACTTTGTTATTGGCCAAAAATAACCATTTTGGTTACTTCTGGTAAGAGATTATTCTTACATTGTTTTATTGAATCAGAGCTACGAAAGATTTGGTAGGCCCCCAAAATAACAATTTGTGTCCATTTCCCCCCGAAATGTGATTTAAATTTTTTAATTAGCATCATTAAAGGGGTGGGTCTCGATATCCAAAATCGATGTGAAAATGTGTGTAGATTCCAAAACAATAAAATCATTCATTGTACTTCAACTGTTTTGACCATTTACATTATTATGACCACTTTGATCCACTATGAATTCATGATTGTATATGCAAATTTCTATGAGAAACTAAAAATTAGTGAGCAGCAACAAGGCTTCAGCTACGGGTTTCCTCTGCAAAAGAACAATTTTGGTGGGGAAGATTATTTTCACAAACTTACCCAGAAGTATCTATACTTTTGCTCTGATTCCAAGAATGTCAGTCGAATAGACCTTACTCAGGACATTCTGGTCGTTATGGTCACGTTTTGACTCGAAAGAACGAGGGTTTGGACGGTGGAGAACAATTGGTGTCACTTCGTCTTTTCCGACGAGAGCAGGTTTTGTCTTTCTACCTACGAAAGAAGAGTGAGAGTCTGGCGTGAACCCAACACCTCATACGACCCAAGGAACCTGACCTACACTCAAAGAAATGCAGTTTTAGACATGGTCTGGGGGTGTGTCGTCATCTATGGAGTCGGCGATATCGGGAGATTCTGGACTCTCACTTCTTTCCGTCCGTTGGTAACATTTTTTGCGACGCGCAACACCCGTTCAGTTTCCAGGATGACAACGACGCGGAGCACAGGGCTGCCCAAATGGACCAGTGGTATGAGGAAAACGGCGTCAACAGGGTGCAGTGGTCGGCGCAATCACCAGATGCTAACCCAATAGAGAACCTGTGGGATGACATCAAGAGAGCCCCTAACCAAGGAACGACCAACCACCAGGAAGGGTTTGATCCACTCTATCTTCCTTGCCTGGGGTAGCATCAACCCAGAAAGATTGCATGGTCTCTATGCGATTCTATGGGCATTCTGATAATGGCGTGCATCCTCCTTGGCATAGACCAAGGAGGATGCGCGCCATTATCAGAATGCGCAGATACCCGACAAAATGCTAGAACTTGATGAACTTTACATGAAAAATAATTCTGGACATGTTAATGAAATGTACCTGATAATAAGATCCTAAAACATGTACTACACTCAGAAAAGTGAAGTGCTGAAAAACAGGTGCTGCCCAAGGAGTTGCACCTGCCGTGCTAAATTTAGCACCTAAAGTGCTATTGGTGCAGAAGAAATGGGTGCTCAAAACAAGTGCTGAGTCAAATGAAGCAATGCGACTAATGAATCAGCACCTGAAGAGATTTTGGCAATTTTGCATATCATTTGCATATTGTTTAAAGAAAATACAAATTTTTGAGGTTTTTGCCCATTTCAGATAATATTGTCTCGGTCAGCGTCTTAAATATACTCGGTCAATAAACAAAAGGAAGAATGATTCAGAAATTGGTCACTGAGTTTGTAATTATGATTTATTAACCATTTTTGATCATGATAGATAAGAATTGTACACATATATGAACCTGATGTAATGCTCCCTGTAGATGCTATAAGAACCCCTATGTTTGTTCATTAGCACCATTAGTGTAAAATTAATAGCACCTTTGGGTGCTGCAACATGTAGCACCTACACTGGTGCTAAAGCAGCACCACTAGCATGACTAGTGCAGTCAGTATACGAGCACTTGAAAAGTGCTAAAATAGCTCTCCCGGTGCTAAAAACAGCACCCTTAGCGCAAAATTAGTAGCACTTTTTTTGGGTACCGTAACAAATAGCACCTGAACTAGTGCACAGGCTGGTGCTTTCCCTATGCGAGCACCGAAAAGTGCTGAATATAACCCTCCAAGTGCTAAAAACAGGGCTTCAGATTTTACAGTGTAGACATGCATTAAAAAATCGCTTAATTACATGTCATAAATTGCATCGTGTGTAATGCATGTTTGGCAAGGGAGGGTATAATGTTTAGTACTCGCTTAATAAAGAAAAAAAAATCATAACAGATTTGTTAGTTTGTATTAACGTTTCCAACATACGGAAATGTAACTTATTACATTAGATGGTATTATTAGTATTGTTCGTGTAGCTGTATTTTCATATACTGTAAACCATGTTTTTGGAGAAGAGCATTTAAAAACAAGCAGCAACAACAACAAAATCTCCGCATTCATTAAAATGTATTTATTTTTTTTTACTAACGTCAAGGACAAGGACCCCCAGCAGATTCATTTCAATTTCGAAGAAAAATTCTCTCCTGCTTTGACCTCATAATATAAGGAAGGTTCAGTGACTGCACGCTCTTGTTTTTTAGGAAAAACAATCAAACGTTAAGATGCACTTCTTTTCGGGTCACCATTTTTCTGTATATCCCACTACTCAGACATTCTAATCAAAATAAATATGCTTGGGGGTTGGGTAGTATCATACTCATGTATCTTTGTCAGGCATGTTTATCTCTGACAATGAAAAGTGAAAGACATCCTACCTCATTTTGAAATTGAATTCTATTTTTGAAATCAATATCTTTGACATTATGGAATAATAGGAGGCAGCTCTACCTATTATCCTCATTGATGAATGTTGCTATTTTTCATCAAATTGTCAAGAAATGGGTAATGATTAAATGAATTTAGGCTTGGTAGGTAAACAAATGTTAAATGTAGTCAGGGACACAAAGAGGACAAAACTATTCAAATCATGAAACGATATGTGGCCACGTGATGTAAGCTTTTGCTGACCAGTTGGCCGTTGGGAATAATAGAATACGTTCGATCCAGATTGGGAGCGAACTGTGGATATATGGGCTTAGATATTGTTTTCCCAGGAAATTAGAATTACGTGGGTGCGAAAAATAAGAACACTAATTCCTTCTAAATAGGAGGGGAAAAAAGAGGAGAGGAACGGGCTTTGATAGAACAATATATCCTTCCATTGCATAAAGATTTAAAAAACAACCTCTTTTCGGTGGCTTTAAAGTTTGAGAGGCCGTAATGCCCACCCCCCCCCCCGTGATTTTGGCCGTGGAGAGATTAATCTGTGAGAAATTTTGCATTTTATATAGCTCTGATATTAAGTAAAGGTAATGAAAGCACCATTATTTGCTTAATTTGCTTGTTTGCCAGTTATCTTAATTAAGCACATTTATTCATAAGTTTTATTTTCTAAAAAGATCATTTAACATGAAAACACTTACACTGAGGTTATTCTTAGAAGTTTATTTTGAGACCATTTTTTGTTCATGTTCTCTGAATGTTTAGATGTATAGTTTTTCGTTTTAATTGTTTGTATCTCATTGTTTGACTATTAGATCGAGGCTTTTATCTGGGTGAATTTCCAGTTAAGACAAATGGAAATTAACTTTGAATTTCGAAATGTTCACAGGTTCAAATCATGGATTACGACATCATAGTTTAAATTAATTTGTACACAAAATCCACAACTTTACTTTCGTTGCTGACACTAGGTCACAAAATGTTATGTCGCTCCGTAAAAATGCACACGATTTTATGAACTTGGTGTATGCCCGTTACACACGAGGCGTCCTTCTGTTGACGTAGGAATGCGTCACCGATTGACATTCTATGTGACCGTGGGACTGTAACAAAAGCTAACGTAAATGGAAAAAATATCAAACATTGTGAAATACTAGTGTGTAGGCCGATTGATTTCACAGGCTCGGTACGGTTAGCGCGTTCAATGACACAATCAACATGACACCTCGCATTAGCATAAGACTTGAGAAACACAATTCTGCAACGGCCCAGTAAGATCTTTATACCTTGCGAAGTAATCGCAAAATTTCCAGGAGGAGGGGGAGGGGGGTGCTCATGCTGCCTACCCGTCTTTAAGGGTTGGATATAGATATCTGTAAAATCACTACAGAACTTATGAGTTAGTTAGATAAACTGCAATTGGGAATAGACATGTCTTCCATGCAAAATTCGTCTAACGTATAGGCTTTAAAAACCAATATCCCTCACGTTCTATGCAGAGTTTGTGATCGCTGTTCACCAGATGCACTTTTCATTTGTTTCACGAGTACACGGTTTTGTTAATATACTATTAATACATGGTTGGGAGTGCGTTAGTGCGATCTGGCAACACAAAGGTTTTTATCGTGGTGTACTAACGCACGAGGCGTAGCCGAGTGTGTTAGACACCACGATAAAAACCTGCGTATTGCTGGATCGCACTAACGCACGAACTCACAACCATGTATTAATAGTTTTATAAAACGGGTCTACAATCTTAGTGTTTTCTTACAATCTTAGTGTTTGATCTGGACTAGCCGTGCGTTAGTCCCCTCGCCGTGCGTTAGTACTTTTTTTTTGCACGGTCACGTGGTGTTATTTGACCAATCAGGATGGCTACATTCTTGAACCCGTTTTATAATTTATATAATTTATTCTCATGCAATCTGAGTAACATTTTTACTTGGCAACCACACATGGTTACATTCCGCCGCCTTTGCTTTCCATTTTTTCCGAGAAAGGTTGTTATTTGTCCACACAATTTCTTGATTCCTTCTCGTAAGATGCACATCGATAATGACAATGAACAAACTGTGTATTTTTGCTAAGTACTTTCAGCCAATGAACTTTGCTCCCGATATAGATTTACAAATATTCTGTGCTTTTCATATGGAATATACACATTTGAAAATTGTAACATAGAATGTGGTGTTTAATTCTTCTAACAGGGTTGTGAATGAAATCGAAAGTTTTTGTTGTTTTGAATTGCATGATGATTGATCATCGCTTTTCTTTTATTCTAGCTATGACTTCAGTCGTGTTGAACACGGCAACGTACAATAATATCTTGCTTTTTACTGTCAATAAGAAACAATAATGCTGACACATTTCATTGTCCTTCTAGCATCTACGGGATCCTTAACCCAATTCCAACTAATTATCATTTACCTGATATACGTCAAAGCAACAATTCTTCAATATTATACCAGTTGCTCAAACAATTAGAATTTAATCAAAGTAATTTAAACAAAGTAGAATTTAATCAACATTGGATTTAAAAAAAATAAATAAATCTGAAACTCAGAAGTTGTATGCATAAGATGATTATAAAGTAATGAATGAAATGGTTAAGAAAGTTAATTGATGCTTAATGTAACTAAAATGCATTGCATATCTGCATTAATATGTGCTAGTATTGATAAACATGTTATGAATATTGTTACAGTAATTCCCATTCAACTCCCTATAATCACAGTCATAACATCATTGATAGTGATTTAGATTTCGTAAATGTCTACTATATTAACTATAAATAATCAATGCTTTTATAACCATCTGAATTTCTTAACTTTTGCCAAGCTGCCCTCGGTGCGAACAGCATTTAAGGGGACAAGCTACATTTTAAAAGCTCCGCCATTTTACATCTACTATTGTACGCGATGATTACCATTCACATTAGACTGTTAAATGGCACGTTGAAAAAAGCTTTCTCTGAATGACAGAACTGATGTAAAGTGACAAGAACCGTAGCTTGTATTTCACTTTGGTTTAGATCCAGATCGCTCTCTCTACTTTCCTTTTTTTTTAAATTTCGATACTTTGATTCTAACCTTTTTATAATGAGCCCATATTTCGATCTTTCTGTCCCCTCTCTCCCTCTCTGTCTCTTTCTTCCTCATTCTCTCCTCCTTTTAATTTCCCCTCCGCACTCGCTACAACTTTCTCTTCCTCTTTAATCCATTCTTTAATACATTCCAGACATGGACCAACGTGGCAAGCACAATTTTTAATAGGTTCATCTACGGTCATTCATTCATTCTTATTTAATTGTTATTTTATCATTATATGTTCTTTCTAATTCAATATATGCCTACCTTTAATACTTACTCGTTAATTGCATATGAATAAAAATTATGTAACGATAGGGGGTACTTAATACAGTGCGAGTCATAATGAAAGCTAGAAATTACGTTACCAAATCGTGCAGCGATAATGATGTAATACAAGCTGTTGTCTGCATGGGATCTACATCTTAGTTCTATATTTTTAAATCTTAAATCAAAGGAAGAAATCGTTCCACCTTAATATATTCACAGACCACACATTATAATTTATCAAAATGGCCTGCATTAATCATATCTATCATCGAAAATTCATACATGTACAAACCAACTCCAAAACAGCCATGCATTTTATATTTTATGGCTTTCAATGATAAAGTCGGGGTCCAAAAGTGTACCCGCCCCCCTCGATGATGTAAAATAAAAATCCTGTTTCCACTTATTAGGCACGCCAATTCTGGGTCGGCACATCGGCTGTTCAAGCATTTGAAGTTTGCGACACCGCTCTACATCTATTTGGCGGTCTCTGGAAGACAGTGACAGAGTAGTAAATACACATAACGATAGAATCGATAATATTGTTTGATTTTAATTTCATCCTGCCAGAAATGCAAACAAGGACGCTTATCATAATCAATAGTCCAATATTGATGGATGAGTGATGCGTCTATTATTCCATGAAAGATATTCCAGTCTTTTTAGTTCTAACTGCTACCCCATTTTTGTGTGTTTTAAAAGGTTATTATAGAAGACTCTGCCATTTTGGTGATATTTGCATTCATTTTAATGGTATGAGTTATGATAGAGACTGATCATTATTACTTTTCGCATCATCTACTAAAATTGCAACCCACTTTAAGTAACCCTTTAAAAAACCAAATGAAGTTCATTCGTGCTGGTCTTTTGTGCGTTAAAGTGCTGGAAAAGTGCTGGAAAATAAAGATCAGAAATCAAAATGAATACGATATTGTACTATTCCATTTTGGACATACCAGCTGATCGATACATGATACCGAAGAATCACGAAAGCGAAATTACACGTCCTGGGGCCCGTTGCACAAAACTTGCGTTTGAACGCAACTCAGGAAAATCAAACGCAACTATATTTTCAGCCAATCAGAAGTGCGCATTAAGGACTTGCGTTTGATTTTTAGGAGTTGCGATTAAACGCAAGTTTTGTGCAATGGGCCCCAGTTTTGACTTTGTGAAAATTCTACATCGATGTAAGAAGAGTTCTTCGGATAGTGGACTTTGTTCTGGAGAATCCTTAGAAGAGAAGAAGTTTCGAAAGACCTCTTTTTAAAATGTTTCGTTAGCAGTCGGTAACTTAAAACTTCAGTTACTCGGATATACATTCTTTGTGCGCTACATATCCACTTTTGTGTAATATCAAGTAAACACGACATGAACTATATAGACATAACAACAAATCTAATTTTGTGGGATGCATGCCTACCAAACTCTCTCCAGCCGTATTTCCGTCTGATTGAATGTTACCCCAACCTTACCTTACGTATATAACCCTATTATTTAAACCCTAATATATAGATTTACAAATCGGTTTGAAAAATTGCAAGATAGAGAACAAAAGGATACGTCCAAACTCGAAGATGTTCTGTTGAAAAGTGCAGGAGCAGTTGTACCGAAGAAGGAGAGGAGAGCAAAATAAAAATGGATGGACTGCAATTAAAGAAGAAAAAACGATCCCTCACGAAATAAAAATCTAACATCTACAAGACTCTAAACAAACACATCGAACAAGAGTGCACCAAAATGGATAGCTGATCAATTCGACGAACTTGGAATACTTGGAATACTTAGAAAAGAAAGTCACTGACAGTCAGACCGCAGGTCGTATGCAAATTAGCAAAAAGGGCTGATTTTATTTCCAGTGCCTGTAATAGCACATTCTCCTTGTAGCCAGTGGGCTGTTTTGCATGGTCATAATCAAAGTTGATTAAATAAAGAAATTTTAATGCTATGCTCATCAAACTTTCTGGAAAGATAAATGGATAGCTTATCAATGCAGACATACCCTGTTTAAGTTATAATTCAAAGAATAAGTAGTTGAAAATATGTGATAAAAGAGTGACACAAAATACTTTTCTTTATAAGATTTCAAGTCAATAAAAGACATATAAAAAGTATATGAGCCACTATTAAAACGCATATGTATAGAAGCGTTGAAGTTTCATCTTTTACATTATCATATTCAAAACATCCATACATTTATGACAGGGTCAGGATCCAGCAATATTCAACCCAAGTACATAATTTATCCTTGAAATTGTCAAGACCATAGAATCCAAGCACTGTGATTGGCTGGCAAGGCCACCCTGCAAGATTATGGCGCGATATTTGGCAAAAGCGCTAAATTCACGCTTGTTGCCATGGTTCAGACCATGGTTTATGTAAATTAATCTAGATAAACCATGGTTCTGAACCATGGCAACAAGCGTGAATTTAGCGCTTTTGCCAACCACGCGCGACCGGTGCGCGTTCATTATTGGACCTTTTCAAGTGTATGCGCTAAATCAAACGTATTTATACCACGAAATCTGCTTAAAACCAAAAACCACCATTGTGAATTCCGGCCAATGTGTACTTTGGTTACATTTTGCTGGATCCTGACCCTGTCATTAAGTGTACATAAATATTATTTCAATATTTGTAAAGTATAGATATTGCCCTTTACACTCATGTCAAATTCAGCCTGGCTCATAATAAAACTATGTGAGTTTTTTACAGGTTTACTTTTCATTTCATTTCAATTTTTTGGTCATAAAATAACATTATTTTTCACCAATTTTGTCACATTTTTCATAGACAAATATAGTATGTCATGAATCTCTAATTCCTCCTCTTTTATTTGATGTATAAATCATGAGAATCAGTAAAGGTTAACCACTCCATTCAATCATTTGGAAATCAGATGTTCCAGGGGATTCCTGCTCATTATGTATTCAGAGACTGACCCAGTCAAGCAAAACTGGAAATAAAATAGAGCACTTTTGGGGGACCTGCGGTTTGACTGCTGACTTTGGAGTACACACCGATTGAACAGCAAACACAACGCTAAAAAGCAAAAAAGATTGTGTGACTGTTACAGAAAAAAAAGATATGCTAAACAGATGGGTAGAGTATACTGGAGAACTTTTTTTCACGACAACAGAGCAACCCAATAAGACGATGATAACACTAAAGTCTCTGTTCTATCGTACTTGGATCATAGATCGAAGCAGCACTTCAGTAACTGAGGTATAAGAAATCACAGGAAATGATGGGTTTATTAAGAAATGGTTTCACCATGTAAAGATCTTGGGAATGACAAATCATTATAGCCAACAAAATATTTGAGAATGGTCAAATCCTGATACAAATGAACGAGTCAATCTTCATTACGATCTCTCTATAAAAAGAGTATCTATTTCCGTAAACGGTGAACGATGTGATTGGACACAGCTTCAAAATGGAGTACGCCAAGGATTTATACTGTCTCATGTTGCTCTAAAACATTAAGAGGAAGGTTGTTTTGAACTCCAAACTAAACGAAACTGTACTCCAGTAAACTAGAAGACGACAAAGACTATTGTTATAAGCAAACAAAGAATCATACCAACTTGCAGTATTTATATCATCGGAGAAAAGTGCAACAAACACATAAATTTTGCTATCTTAACGGTATGATTACATCAGATGCGACACTTAAATTAAAAGAAGAAATGCCCTGGCAAGGAAAGCCTTAATGGCCAAGAAGAGCAAGAAGAATTTGAGACTGATGTTTAAATTGGGGGCTTGGATGAGCAATTGGCACTAATGGGGTGAAATCATATGGGGGTATAAAAGATCGGACTGGTTTTAGAAGAAGAAGAAGGAGAAGAAGAAGAAGAAGAAGAAGAAGAAGAAGAAGAAGAAGAAGAAGAAGAAGAAGAAGAAGAAGAAGAAGAAGAAGAAGAAGAAGAAGAAGAAGAAATAGAAAAAGAAGAAAGAAGAAAAAAGAAAGAAGAAGAAGAAGAAAATTAAAAAGAAAAAAAGAAGAAAAAAGAAAAAGAAGAACAAGAACAAGAAAAAAAAGAAGGAGAAGGAAAAAAGAAGAAAAAAAAAGGAGAAGGAAAAAAAGAAGAAGAAGAAGAAGACGAAGAAGAAGAAGAAGAAAAAGAAAAAGAAGAAGAAACCATGATAATGTTTCGGGGATCTTGGGAACAGAATATCTAGACTCCTTAACTACATCATACTGTGGAGAACATAAGGACCCTGCATTTATAATTTGATGAGTTCCTTCTTTATTTAGTTTATAGCCATTGAAGTCTGTAATCGATGCCAGTATATTATGGTATATTTCTATCTGAGAGGTGGGGGATATACTCGCATTCAAGTACTACTCAAGTCTAAATGTCTAATCTAGCAATTCTACTGTGTGCGGTTGTACCTTGACTACCATATAAAAGATGAAAAGGTTACAGTAATACACTACATTTTACTGGGTTTTCATCATCATCACCGTGAGCTTCATTTTCATCATCACTAACTCCATTATCAGTATGTAAATGGTACACTCTGTTTGTTCATGATCTTTTCTTTTAATGATCACAATTTGAATAACATTATTTCATTTTCCTTATAGGAATATATAACTTAGAGGAAGCAAAGGTCTAGACTTCAAATGGGAGAACAGATAATTCCTGGGGAAATGAAAAGAGTTACCACGATATAAAAGTATGAAGTGGGGTCAACTTTCAGCAAACTTCAAAACAATATCTGGTTAAAACTTTGCAGACGATTTACACAAAATATCTGCAACAGATGTTCAAATTATTGCAGCTTCAGTCAATCGAATGTTTTTCCTTCGAGAGCGAGCAAACATTTCATATTCTGGAAATGTAAAAAGTTAATATGCAATGCGTAGCCAGGAGGGCCAAGAGGGTCATGGTACCCGTGCTCATGAGCTTAAAAAAGAAAAGAAAAGAAAAACCTCATGAAGCAAATCAGTAAATGAATCTTTCGATTATGAACGTGCATTTATTTCAAAGGAAAATATAATCGAATTGCTCTTAAAATCTCAATCTTTTAGAATTTTTCAACAATTTTTTTTCTCTCGCAACACTATTATCGGGTAGACATTTGAAGCAAACAGTCAAAAAGGTAAACAGAACTAATATTTGCGCACGTGTAAAACCCAACAGAGCAAATTTAGACCCCCTCTTTTATTATGCATGGAAATTAAATCTTTAACAATCTTTAAAAATACACATCAATACTTTATGTATGAATTATATGAAATGAACTGTCCGAACTCTTTCAATCGAGGCAACGAGGCAAAAAAATTTGCTCGCTCGCAAATATCCATGAGTCATTGTACTGTTCCTAATGACACTACAAAAAAAAAAAAAAAAAAAAAAAAAAAAAATCTAATTAAAAAAATGTATACTTACGACGGGGGGGGGGGGGGGGGGGGGCTGGGAGGGAGCCCCGACAAATTTTAATGTTCTGATATTCGTGCAACCATTATCTGATATTCGGGCACCGAATATTATGTGAATGTGTATTATGTGAAAAAAAAAAAAAAAAAAAAAAACTGGAAAGGTAATATTCGGGTAATGGTATCAGCCCTCGCGCAGAAATATTCCTGTTTGCCTATGATTGCTTGCAAATTATGAATAAATAGGTGAAAGGAGCAGCAGACGTCACATCCACCCCCAGCCCTTACAACGCAATTTAGGACCTGTACAAGGATTTTTTTTTTTTGATCAGCATTGGGTCGAATGTTCTGTGCCCCCCCCCCTTGTTCAAAAATTCTGGCTACGCCAATGTCAATATGAAACTCCCTGGACATTCGACGGAACTGGTCATATTCAAAGTTCACTTGTTCATTAGGGGATGCTAGAATGTCGACATTTAATCAATACTTTCCAACCGTCGAGAAAACATTGACTGGCATAAACCCCAGACATTTCAGGATACTAGTACTCGCCAAGAGATGGCGGTAGTGTAAAGATAAGGAGGATATTTGTTGACCGCCAAGTGTCCATCATCCATAGAAGAGGGGGGTAGAATAGTTATGTCGATCCTTATTACCCCTGTATACTTATAAAATGATAATGATATTAGATAAAAATATAATAATTAACTTCATAATAATATCAACTTCGTGAGATTCTTTGCGAAATTAAATTCTATCTTATTTTACTTTATTTTAATATTTTTTTAAAATCCTATTTTAATTTATTCTATTTAAAAAAATTCTATTTCATTTCATGTCAGTTCATTTCATCTGATTTTATTTTATTAACTTTTTTTTTAATTTTCATCATATTTTATTTTGTTTTATATTTTGTTTTATAGTAATCATATCTCATTATATTTATTTGACTTTGATGATTGTTGACAAAGGATTGTCCACTCGGGTCCTTGACCAGTCAGGTACTTCATCCTATTACCTAAGTTCTCAACATGACCTATATTCCATCACTTATGATGGTTAAAGATATTCTTTGTAACACGATTGTATGTGAAATGTCGCGTTCTTTTGTAAAATGCAGGCTCAGTTAAGATGGAGTATGTTGGACTCCGAACAAGTACTGTTCTCTAAAGTGCTACGTGTTATTCGTTGTTTTGTATACTACAATTTGGTAATATGAGACTTGCCTAAGGCAAGGCAAATATATTAGTTTTGATACTATTTTTACCAAAACATATATTACAATAATGAAGCATAAAAGCGAAATACATTAATCCACTTTATATTTTGATAAACACAAATTACAGGGTTGCAGATAGGGTTGGGTAAAATGTGGCGCTTAGGCTTCAATTGAATTTAGAAATCTAACATATGCTAACAATTAATCACTGAGCAACTTTCACAAGAGCTAGTGATATAATCAGCATTTGAATTTGTACCGAATATCGAAAGCAAATTATATTCGATGAAGAAAATTTAGACAAGACGATGATCAGTTTAAACTGACTTATATTACCCGCAGATCTCAAAATAGACACTGCTCATTTTTTTACTATTAAAAGAAAGGTTATGTACACGTCAAAAACATCAGATATGTGCATGATTTGTCATGCCATCACTTATCCACTCGCTGCTGAGTGTATACGACGAAAATAAAATAGACCAAGTGCTACATTGTTGACCTCTTCGTAGAAGGGTACACCAAAATGTCTATCGACACACCATTTAAAGAGAAGCTACAGATCCATAACTGGTGGATCAAAGTATTTTTATCTGAGCTTATTGGAACTTTCACTTTGGTGGTAAGTTGATTTTCTTTTTAGTGGTAAATATCAATCAATATGTTGATATATACAAGGAAAAGAATGTTCCTCCCCTTGTTATTATTATTCTTTTTGAATAAACGGTTGGTCTATATTTACTCTATTTTTCTATGTAAAAGTATTTAATTTCTACTGAATTTTAACCCTTAATCCGCCTTTCAAATAACGTTCAATTTTCTTTAAACAAAAGAAATTGGTATTGACTGAACATCTTTTGTCGGGGGGGGGGGGGTAGCTATAAATCAAGGGGAAGGTCAGATGGTCGGCGTTATATAAGTCAGGATCTCTATGTACGGTAATTAGGATGGTGCGAACTGACGATTTCCCATGATGACTCCAGTGCTTTAATCGGATCCAAAGTCCACAGAGACAATTAAAAAAAGAAAATTATAGAGGGAGTTTCACGTGTACGCCTTACACAGAAACTGCAGTTAAGTGGCATTTCATTTGGTGATTTAGAACCACTATAAATTATAATTATGACAGTTGGTGTGACCAAGATATTCACATGGTAGTTCTATATTAACCCATCGTATATGAAATGTTTTTCTGTAATATACATCTCTATTGAGAAATAAAAGTTAGAAGAGAGGAGTAAGAAAAGTGACACAATGATTCTGTGAATTAAAAAAGGGAGTGGACAGTAAAATGGCTGAAAGATTATATAAAGGGTTGCATTGGAATGTTGATTCCGAAGCATATGTATGTGCTAGTAAGAAGAATTAACTTTTTAATTTTTACAGTACTGCCAAAATGCTCTTCTGGGCCCCGTTGCATAAAACTTACCATTAACGGTAACTTTGCCACCAATGGCAACTCCCATGGAAACCTTGATTTTGATTGGCTGTTGAGTGATGTTACCATGGTAGTTACCATTGATAGCAGAGTTATCATTAATGGTAAGTTTTATGCAACGGGGCCCTGAAAGGCACCCACGCATAATATAGATGAGGGTATGCGACGAACTTTCAATCACATGCTATTCATTATGCTTAATTAATATTTACATCGTCACAGGTGTGAGGTGTTTTGCTCCACATTTCAAAGAAAGTGGAGCTGTTCTCTTTAGCTTAGACGGTGAGAGTGTTTTCTAAGGAATCCAGGACCCCGTCTTATAAAGAATTGCGATTGATTCAAATCGATCGCGACTTACATCTAATCGTTGCTGTATACTTAAGAGATAGAAGTTGCGATTAATTTTAAGTTGAAATCGTTTTGAATCAATTGCAACTCTTTATAAGATGGGGCCATGAAGACACAGGTCCTTCTATTTTTTTCTTTCAAAACTAAAGTAAATTTGAAACCCACCTCCTGTCACAGTATTTTGCCGACAGATCAATCCAAGACCCATGTCAAATTCTTAAGTAAAGGATGTAAGCAGTTTAAAGTTTGCTATGAGAATATGCATAATAATATAGGATCTTTTTTTTTTTTTCCCTTTTTTTTTTTTTTTTTTTTTTTTTTTTTACTTCTGGTAGACAGAATCAGCTTGCATTGCATACCGTTTATGTACACATAGTCCATAAGTACAATTGAAGCAGTTTGATATAGATTCAACAAATTTTCCCGTCGGTAAGATGATAGATTTAATGACATCATCTTAGAAACTTCCTTTTCTGCGATTGGGGTTACATTTCTATAAAATTCACTTTGCATAAAAAAGAAAAGTTCACTAATTTCAAACAGTCACGTGTACAATAAATGACTCTAAGTAATATGAGTTACAAGTGTTAAGTCATGATGACAAGTAAATATTTCACGATATAAATAGGTTCCTAAATTGGCATTGTCCAGAGTCATACATCCGACTAGTATATCCGTTAATGCTTGATATTACCAAGGAAACAGAGGTTGAGGCACTTTGTTAAATGAAATCAACAGTCGGAAAGGAAAACACATGGCAACATCATGTGGGTGCAGAATCGTTTACAAAAAACTGCGCAAGAAGTATTTACAGTATAGGGGAGCATAACGATTATCAGTGTACATGGTATGGTGGTGTGTACATAAATAAGTGCTGTGTACATTCATGAAACTGTGAAACCATAATGATCATCTCATTGTTTCATGACATTATTTGATGGTGAGACTGACATCGTCTTTGTTGTATATTTTGAAACTCAACTTGTTACATAAATCTGGAACGAATATTAGACGGTGAAAATATGAGTATAAACAGCGATATCGATGTTCATTGTACGTCATGAACGATCTGCTTTAAGTGATAAAAGAAGTTGCCAGTTCTTATCCTAACTCTGTACAATAATACTTTCTTAAGTTAACTGTTCAAACACTTTTAACGAGCTGGTATGTCAACTGAAAGTGAAAGGAAAATAAAAACATGTCAAATAATTCGTCGAAAATAAGTTTTATCAAACTGTGTTCAATAATATTCTGATTATGCTGTAGTTCATTTAAAATTTAAGAAAGTCTGGTCTCAAAAATTGATTATGGACAGTCGAAAACACCTTTAAACTACCTATCTCAGATGTGACATAAACAGCCAGATTATTTACTGATCTTTTCCAATGTATAGTTTGTAACAGATGGCGCTATAGCAAGAACAGTTCTAAGCGATGGGGCAGCGGGGGATGCTCTATCAGCCAACATTGGTGCCGCCCTTGCTGTTACTGTTGGTATTTATATAAGTGGGGGAGTTTCAGGTAAAGCAGACACCTATACTCTAAAAAGTGTACTCTAAAAAGTGTTAAGTCAACATTAAAACCGGTCGATGAGTGGCAGCATTTTTAGAATGTTGTATTTCAGTATTTATATTGCTTGATCAAACACTTTGGATGGTGTATCAGACAGCTAAAAGGGTTCAATAGACTACCATCTGATCATGAAAACGCTGTCATCCCACAACCCTTATTTTGATTTAACACTTTAGTGCTTTAGAGTGTATATGTAATGGCAAAGCCCAGTCTCGTGTGCATATTTGAACTCGTTATCCAGTGATGACTCGTCGAGAAGAAAAGTGAAATATAAGTGAAGTATGACTACATGATGTTATGTATACATAGATATGCGAGAAGTGATGACTCGACAAGAAAAAAAAAATGAAATGTAATGTTTTGTATATGACTACATGATTTTATGTATATAAATATGCAAGAACGAGTTTTAATGGTCATGTTATAAAAAAGGCGTGCAGTTTTTTTTTCAGTTATAGTACACGGAAAAGCCCAATCCCTTATCTATTAGTGAAGACATTTGCCTAATCCAGACAAAACATTGTCTGAAACACTTGGAATTAGAACCTTTATTCATTTTATTTACATTAATTTACTTTTGGTGACGTATTACGACAAAATATATGGAAAGAGAAAGACTATACTTCCATATGAAATGCCTCTGAAGGATAATGAGAATGGCAGAGTGTGTCATTCTGAATGCTTCATATTCAAACAAAAATAACAACGTCTATAAAACTCGTTACGGAATTATTTCCATTTCTCATTTACATCTACTATATCTTAATAAAAATATGTTTCCATCTGTATCTGATAACACATTACAAAATGATCTACCTGATATTTGCCACAGACATTATTTTTTTTCCAGAAAATAACGAAGAAATGCTCATTAGTTGAATAATTGGCTCAATTTCAAATGTATGTAGACATACAAACTTGTTAACGTATATATATCAATTTCATATTAACATAATTATGCTAACATGCAGGTGGTCATATAAATCCAGCCGTGACTCTATCAATGTGTACCCTTGGTCGTCTTAGGTGGCTAGCTCTACCTGTCTATTGGGTGGCTCAGTTTATTGGTGCTTTTCTCGGGGCTGCTGTGGTTTATGGTATATACCTGGGTAAGATGTGCTTTTCTTTCTTTCCCAGATCCTGTAAGGACTGTCGTGGTCTAGGGGATATATTAATCTACATTACGACTGTTTCCCAGGAGATTAGGGGTACATCATGTAAAACATGCTATGTAAATGTGAAATTTTATCATTACTGGTTGTTGTTGTAGTAGTAGTAGTAGTAGTAGTAGTAGTAGTAGTAGTAGTAGTAGTAGTAGTAGTATCGTAGTAGTGTAATAATAGCTGTAGTAGTAGTAGTAGTAGTAGTAGTAGTAGTAGTAGTAGTAGTAGTAAAAGTAGTAGTTGTAGTAGTAGTAGTAGTAGTAGTAGTAGTAATAGTAGTAGTAGTTGTTGTAGTAGTAGTAAAATTAGTAGTAGTTGTTGTTTTTGATGATGTAGTAGTAGTAGTAGTAGTAGTAGTAGTAGTAGTAGTGGTAGTAGAAGTAGTAGTAGTAGAAGTAGTAGAATAAATAGCAGTATATAGTAGTAGTAGTAATAGTAGTAGTAGTAGTAATAGTAGTAGTAGTAGTAGTAGTAGTAGTAGTAGTAGTAGTATTAGTAGTAGTAGTAGTAGTAGTAGTAGTAGTAGTAGTCGTAGTAGTAGTAGTAGTAGAAATAAAAGAAGAAGCAGAAGAAAAATATTTTGGTATTAATCATTTTGATTCTTTAAATATATATTTTGAATTTCTTTAGATAGTATAAACAGCGTGGAAGGTGGGCCTTCAAACCGAACTCTAGCCACAGCAGGAATCTTTGCTACATACCCTGCACCTTTTGTATCTATACCGGGAGAAGTCATGGACCAGGTTAGATATGAGTCATTATTTCCTACAATAATGTAAATCTTAAGGTTGTTCTGACTCTTGAAACATCTCTGTTCTGTCTAAGTAATATGCATAGGGGCATACAGGAGCGAAACAACCTCCGCCCCTAGTTAACTAAAAACAAATTAAATAAATGAAAAGTAAGCAAAATCTGATTTTCAGGGACTAAAAAAGTCTTTACGGAGCCGTCGGAGGGTTTGCAAGTTCCCACATGAAAATAATTCCCTTGGAAATATTAATAATAATAATAAAACACGGAAATTTTTCTGGTTTGTTATCCCAGACGGAAAAAAAATAAATAAATAAAAAAAAATAAATAAATAAATCCTGGATCGGTCCGAGATAGGCGTCGACTTTTGGTTCGCTTTGACCTGATCTATTCAGTGAAAATAACAATTGGGTGGAAATATCAGAAATTGTCATCAAACTTCTCTTTCTCTCTCTCTCTCTCTCTCTCTCTCTCTCTCTCTCTCTTTTTAAATTTTTTTTATTGGTTGGTTTATTTCATTGCTGTTTTGATGTCTCAAATACTTTCGATGGATATTTCGTCATGGTCCACTTTTATCTGCACCATTTAACAGAATGATGACATATTAAATAAATATGGCATGTATTTATATCATGTCAAGCGCCATCATTGTTGACATACGTACGCTATATCTGGGACACATGGGAATGCTGTAGGAAGTGTAAATATTTCCCTTTGAGGGGTCAGTGCAATAATGTTGATGACCTAAATAAGTTTGTATTATAAAAACAACCAGACGGAGGATTATAAGTTCCATCTAGTATAAGCAAGTTATCGTTTGAATTTGAAAATTATTTTCTTATGACTTGTAGATTGGTGTGTCTATACTGTGTTAAAAAAATAAAGTCTAATTCCACAAAAGGAGCTAAATCTGCTTAAGTTATTTCCAGTAAATGAATGGTTTTTAATTTACCACTTTCCCATGCTCACTTAAATTTTATTTTTGTGTATATTAGATGGGCTATAGCCTTAGATCCTTTAAATTATATCAAATTAAATCAAAGTAAAGATTATACTTTTATGAAGTTTCACCACTTGACTTTTAATTAGGTCAATAAAACTTGCATAGAAAATGAATAACGATTATAATGAAATGAGCATTAAAAAAAATAATAACTGCGTATCAGTGTTATCAAAATATATCTTATATTTAACCCTTTGAGTGCGAGCCCGCGCACAGCGATTGCTCTCCCTGTGACGGAGCGATTTCGGTTACATTGCCGGTAATGGGAAATTTGCCGGTGCTTTCTACTTTGATTGCTCCTTGCACCTCACTCGGTCATTTTCGTCATTTTTAGTAAATGTAAACATGAAAGGTCAGACTTTCCTCTTTCTAAAAATATAACTTTTGTTCATCGAAACAAAAAATAAGGTTTGTTATTTTTGAGGGGAAAAGCCGTCTTATTTTCTTGAAGCTTCGCTTCCTTCCTTTTCAATACACTTACAATACAAATTGCGTAAGCGCCGTCGCACGCGCGGTTCGATCGATACCCCATTCACTGGCCCCATTGTCGTCTGCTAAATGCTCGGCCTATTATCACCCGAGTCATAGACCCTACATTTTACATGAGTTTCCGACGCATTCTGACCAACATTGTGACATTATCACAGGTATAGGCATTCAGGAAATTGAATTTTCAGATGAACATCATGTTACTCAATAAGACAAAAATAATCCTATTCACTTTCGACTTCATTTCTCATAATTTGTCGTAATTATTTGCTTTAGTTTTTGTCTCCCGCTTCATTCGTTTATTTTTCTCTAACTATCCATCTCTATTTCAACCTTATTTTCCTATGTAGTTGCTGTATCAATAAAAAAATAATTAAAAATTGTGTACGCATATTTGATTATTTTTTTTTTGTAATGGGAAAGAGCTAAATGAATGACAGTGATTGGAACAAAATAATACTTTGTAACATCTCAATGCCACTCTCTCTCTCTCCCTCTCTCTGAATTCGTCAGGAATTTCGTGCAATTAGAACTTTGTTTCAGTGCGTTTCATTTCCGCATTGCATGCAAGTTTTCTTTTGAGGGGTGTGACTAATAAGGACTTATTCGCCGTATCTAAAAATTTGATCGATTTGAAAATAAAGAGAACAGCAGAAAAGGAGCATGATATTGAGAGTATAGTAATTCACTGTATATTACGAGATAATGAGGAAAAAAGTGAAAACCGAAACACAACAGTTGTGGTTGATATTGATGAGAATCATAAACAAACTAAAACGATGAAGAAATATGTTTTAAAAAATTACGGCGATGGGGGGGGGGGGGGGGGGGGGGGGGGGGGGGGGAGGGGGGGGGGGGGGGACAGTGACAACCATGGGCGGCGATCCCGATAGTATAGCAACTAATGGTAATGGCTTGTGCCCCCCCCCCCCTTTTCCCGGCAGTGAGAAAAAAAAATCGATGATGACAAAATATCATGTCAGGTAACACATTTTTTGAAAGACGAAACATTGGTAAACCCTTACATATCGACCTGGGGAGGGGGGGGGGGCGGGGGAGAGGGGAGAAAATCATGATCATTCAGAAATAATAGATAATGCCAAAATAAAGAAATGTAAACAAAAGATATCATTACTTTATCATATTATTTCCCCCCCCCCCCCCCCCAAGATTGCCTCTAATGCTATTTTATGGAATAAAATGACACGGAAGATACCAAGTGAACGCAAACTCCGCACATAGTGTAATACATGTACAACTATGATCGAATATAATATTTTATGTAGCCCTATTGTCGAAGATAGACAAATAAGGGCATCCTCATACTCTCGAAAGACCTCAATGCGAGCACAGTATTGTTTTAATAAATCAAGATGTTTATAAGAAAAAGATGTGTGAGTTGTAAGTTGATTCTGATGTAGGCTTACAGGTGAGTGACCAAATCAAGATATCATTATAAATTGATGTTGCAGTATCTCCAATAACAACCCCTCCCCCGCCCCATTTTTTTTTTTTTACAGTGGATAACAGAATCGGGAATAGATTATAAAGACGCATTTAATTAAAGCTTTCAAATAGGCAATGCGTGTTGTGTTTATTATCCTTTTGACACAAATCCCAGTCATCAGGTTAAACATTTAACGGGCTGTACTGAAATTCATTTATACGTGTTCGTCTCCATCTTTGGTCTCTTTCAACCAATATATTTTGTATATAAAACTTTGTTAATTCTCGTTTCATGATTGAAAAGTTTTGTATTTGACATGAATATATATATATAATGGTGATGATGACGATGATGATGATGATGATGATGCTAACAAGGATAATTAGTAGTAATGATAATGAAGATAATGTTGTTGTTGTTGTTTTTTAAATCTTTCTCTCTAAGGAACTTGTGTTTATGTTGCTTGGCATTTTTTCAACATTGGCCGAACCTTCCTTCACATTCTCATATTTATGTCTATTCCGCCGGAGTTAATCAAGACAAGGGTATCCTTCCGTAGGAAGAGATAGAGAGAAGGGTAAGGGGGCGCTTTTCAGAACATGAAATATGAACATTTCATTTGCCGTCTAAAACTAAGACCGCTTGGGGTTTGATAGCTATATTTTTTTCACAAACATGCTCTAAAATGGGTACATGCCCTCTTAAACGTAGGTCAGAGTGGCTCTTTGTATTGTCATGTATTCAGTAGATTGACCTCTTCTTTGAAAACTCTAATCTTCCTTTTAATAGTAGTTGCTTTGGCATTCTTTTGTTCCTCTTATTAGGGTGGGGCCTGCATGGTCCACTCAGCTGAGATAAGCGCTTCATTTTGAAAAGAGCAGATCGATGGTCCATTCATGAATGATGAGCTATTTGGTCAATTTGGTAACATGAAAGGAGTATTGTCAAGTTCGTTCTCTGGTAAATAATAAAAGGGAGAAGAATCACCATGACCTTCATCAATGTATACTTTTATAAACACACAGTATAGGCTCCATATTGAAAGTAAGGTAATTTTACACTGAAGACAGCCAATTCAAATTCATCAAAATAGGTCAAATGAGGTGTAAACCATGATGCATTTGATATATATATTCGATTGTGCTTTATATAATTATACTCCATCAGAAATATAACCCCAGCACTTTTCTTATTATAACGTGCATAATGTTTGATGCGATATATTCATTGAAAAATGCAATGTATGCCGCAAACTTTCCTAACCAATATTTTGAGTGGTTATTTGTGACCAAGTGAAACAGGCGTATCACAAATTTGTTTAAAATGAAAATATGATTATCATCATATAAAATAAAATAAATCACGAGAGATGTATCAGATCATAATGCATGTTTCTTCTTATCATAGATCTCCGAATGTTTAAATAGCCTTTTTGTTGTTTTCATATAATATTTTCCAGCACTGTATCTAAATCTATTTTTATGTAATACATTGACGTAAAAGATAAACGCGGAGCCAAAACCTTAATTCTTTTTTATCTTATAGATAACATATGGAAAAAGTCAGTCTGATTTTCATATCTTTATATCCCTTAAAAAAAGAAAGTCCGATCGTGTGTCAATGGGAAAAAGTAAAAATGCATTTTTGTTCATTTCTTAGGAGTAGGGGCAACCCGAAAAGAAAATGGGGAGCGAAGTTTACGAGGTTTTTTTTTCAGACGCTTTATTATAAAACTCTTTATTTTGTAACTCTTCTTGTAGGTCGGTAGAACTATTTGGATGAAAAACATACATGTTAGCTTATATCGGAAAATATTGTAAGAATGAGGCAAGAAAATAAAGCGTCAAAATATAGAGGATTCTATACTTTTCTAGAAATGAATCTGCGTTTTATTCCTGCATTTCATGCAGTTTTTCTTTTGAAGGGGTATGGCTAATAAAGAGTTATTCCCCGTATCTTGGAGTTTGATCGCTTTGAAATAAAAGGACCTTGAAATAGAGAGTGTAGTAATTCATGTTACGAGAAAATGAGAAAAATAATGAAGAGAATGAAACACAGTAAAAAAAAAATACAGCGATTATAAGAAAACAAGATCCCAACAAACATGTATCATGTAAGGATAATTAAAATTAATTAAAAGAACGCAAAACAGTTATTAGCTATATATAATTATTTAAACTTTTAAAATTGAAATCGGAAATGACAGAGACATAGCAAAGCAAAATAGAGGTAGATCCAGGATTGTCAAAAGGGGAAAACAATTCCCCCAATAATCTACGAAAGGGCAAATTAGGTTTTTAAATTTTCATGTACTTTTTATTCTTATTAAATATTTTATATAGAGGCAAGGCGGAGGGGGCATAAATCATATTTTCCATGTTCATTTTCGTCCAAAGAGGGGGTGGGGGATGTACGGGCTCATTATCTACTTGGTCCGCCACTGAAGCAAAGAACACCACAAGACTAAAGTGAAACAGGTACATCGAGATATTATCAAAATGGCTAACACTGAAAAAAAAAATGGTAATAAATAAGTATTAGAAATATCTTTGATGGCACATATATTTTAAATTGTTTCAATATATTTGTTCTAAATCTTTTTATGGAATGTGATGGCGTAAAAGAAACATGTGGAGGCAAAAAGTAAATATGCGTTGAAAATAAATATTCATATTTTGTACTGCAAAAGCGTACATTCCCCTTTTTAGAAAAAAGAATTGAAGACTACATTCACAAATACATTTCATTATATTTGTGTTAACATAATTCATTAGGGTTTATTTTTCGTTTGTTCGTATAATCTGTCTCTGTCTATTGCAAGTAGTGTTATCACTGATAGTATGACAACTCACATTTACAGTGCATTCTATGAATACATGTGTTCAGTATGTATTCAGTAGGTTTGGCATCCTCTTCTTTCAAAACGCTAATCTTCGTTAGTAGTTGCTTCGACATTCTTTTGTTCGACATTCTTTTGTTCATTTTAGGGTGGGGTCCGGTCCAAGCAATTGAGAAGCATTTCATTTTGAAAAGAGTAGATTAATGGTCCACTCTTGAATGATGAGCTAAATTGGTCAATTTCAATTTATAAAATGAAAGGAGCTTGGTCAATGTTTCTTTCTTATGAACTTGGATTAAAAGGAGCGAAGTCGAGGCTGTAGCCTGTATAATGTGGTCAAGATCAAGAACGCATACTCTTCGTGGCCGGCCGAACGCGATGATATCACGTGATCGGAGCGGACACGTACGCGTTCGTCTCTAGGTATACGGGATTTACGATCCCAACAAGAATTTCGGGTAAGGTTGAAACGAAATTCCTTTTTCTCGATTTTTTTTCCACGTAACCTCATATTTTTTTTAACGGGTTTTGTGAATGAATATATCTACATAATACTACTAAGAATTTTAGCGCATAAGAGCCGATAGTTAGCTGGAAAACTTTGTCAACATATTAGGCATAAATCTCGGCTTCTGTAGAAGCCCTCCGTCACAGACTGAACACCTCGCTCGGCTTCTGTAGAAGCCCGTCGTCTCCAAAGGGTTAAAGTCCATGACACCGACGGCCAATGAGACCGAAAGCCGATGATCTCATGAGACTTACAGCCAGTTTAGAGGGTTCATAAGACCGACGACCACATAGATCGACATTGTTCTCTCTTTCTTTACATTTTTTCTTCTTGTGTTGTCGGTCTTGCTGGTTGTCGGTCCTGTGGGCCGTTGTTCTCGTGGGTTGTCGCTCTCGTGGGCTGTCATGCTACTGGGATGGCCCTATAACTGTTTTTTCCATTATTCATTTCCACACTTTAGTGCCTTTTAATAGTGATTGTTTTCCATTGATCTACAAAAGATTCTTACTATTCATGACATCCTTTTTTTCTCAGTTTTCTTTATTAATGTTTAAGAAAATGAACAAAACGTGGTTCCACCTAATATTGAAAACAAGTTTACTGTGAATGTACTAATACACGACTTACATGCTCTGGTCATTATTTACACTGTGGAAAAGTCAAGTATACAAAATCTGTTAGGCATTAGGGTCCACGATGTTAGAACTCTCTCGATATAGACATCAGATCTTTTACAACTGTAAGTCAAGTTAAAGACACATCTACTTGTTAAATACAACGAATGCTTTGCTTGTGTACAGTGTGTATCAAAAATATATACCAAACTTTGTCAGCTCCTAATTAAAAATTCATACCTCTGTAAGCTTGAAATTCATTTCATAATAGAGAGCAACTAATATTCTGTCTAATGGTACCATATTCATAACCATGCTGTCACGGATGACTGAGCAGCAGGCTTCTCAAAACATATTATCAAAATCCTCTTGTACCAAGTTTGGGCTGATGTGGGTCAAGCCATATGCATGTGTTAATTTAGTCTGAAATAATTTTAAATGTTGAATTCCCCTTCGTGCTTCAATGCGTTATTGTTTAAAGTGCTCCAGTGTATCACTCGTAATTTTTTAATCCACAGGACGTAATTTTTTAATCCATAGTCTTAATTCATTTTTAAACATCCTTTTAACTTCTTGCCTCTTAATTAACTAAATACTGTCTGCTCATTTGTCCCCTGCTCCATTTCACCTGCATAGGGTGAAAAAGTTGTTTATCTCGAATAGCACACGACTTCAAAGGTTTCAGAGACTGGGAAATGCAAGGAAGGATACATGTGTCGATAATAACCAACGTGAGCGATATTAGACTTTCACGTAAAAAGTTTTCCAAGTAAACTTTGTCCATTTTGAAAGACTCAATAAAAAAAGCTTTACCTTGAACAAGGGATACGGATTAAGCCAAGATTGTGTCATCATGGATAAGGAAATATCATAAATTTTGCTTGCAATCAGCCTTTTCTTGAGTTTGGGTTGATATTAACAGTTTTTCAATTCAAATGCACAAAACCTAGCAATAGTTTTCAAACTGAAACTGAAACAACAAATGCATAATGGATTTTGACTCGCATTCGTTGCTTCAGCCAAAACTTGGTAGAGGATTTTGAAATACTTTTTGAAAAGCCTGCTGCTCAGTCAGTCATCCGTGGCAGCATGTTTATGAATAAGATACAATGAGACATGATAATTGATCTTTAAATGAATTTCAAGCTCATAGAGGTTATGAATATTTAATTAGGAGCTAAGAAATTTGGGTATGCTTTTTTGATATTCACTGTATATTGCCCTATTGCTATTCTGATGCCGCTTTGATTTTTTTTTTTCTCTCTCTCTCTCTATCATGTCTACATTTCTCCTCTTTTCTCTCCTTTTCTGTCTTTCCTTTCCTGTCTCTCCTTTTTCTCGTTCTATCTCTTTCTGTGCTTCTCTTCCTTTCTCTCCCTCTCTTTCTGTCACTCCTTTTCCGGTTCTACCTCTGCTATTCTCTCTCTCTCTCTCTCTTTCTCTCTCTCTCTCTCTCGTTCTATGTAAGACTGGCAATATAATGATATTGTAAGCGTGGATGAGTGCTAGAGTGTATGTGTGAGTATGTTTGGTTGAGCGTATAAAATGTAATTATTTTGTGCTTGTAATACACTACATGATTAATGTTCATAAAAGTCATTTATCTGTTGATTATTCATTATGTATAAATGTTGTTATCACAGGAATTACGTATAACAGGCTCATCGCTTTTTGTAGGTTCCCTTTTCTTCATCTTGTATATTAAACGTAAAAACGATTTCATGTCATGTAGATCTTTTTTATGGATGATAATATATAAATAAATGAATGAACAAATAAAATGAATATTGAAGAGCGACAACATGGTCTCGGAAAACATGAACAGAATTAAATCATATGTATTCAATGAATCTATATCAAAACACTATTATATGATTATGTCAGTGATATATGATTATCTTCAACAGCTTGTAGGTACAGCACTCCTACTTGCAGGTATTTTCGCCATCTTTGACAAGCACAACTTCAAACCACCAACTGGTCTTGAACCAGTATCAGTTGGTCTACTTCTTCTCGTTCTTAATATATCATACGGCTACAATGCTGGAGCGGCGGTCAACCCAGCTAGAGATTTTAGCCCGAGAGTATTCACCGCTCTCGTAGGATACGGGGAGGACATCTGGATCACGTGAGTATTAAAGATGAGAAGTTCGGTTCCAAAAACATTTTACATCCATTTCTTTTCAAAGCTGATTTTATTTTTTTCATGGATCTACTCCTAAAGGTACGTACACTGACACATCAAAATTGTTAGATATGTTATGGGAAAGTAAAATAACCTGGCCGTAACAAAAAATGAGTTTGGATCAAGAACGTGCTCTATCTGTGCTGAAAACAGTGGGCCTTATTCGAGAACACTTACCAGTCACCAGCAGTATGATGTTTGTGAGGTATTGCGCACTGACCTTCATTCCACAGAATAGAAGGTATAGTTTGCTGCACTGTATGCATAGTAAGCATGAAGGATCAAGATATCGGCTTCAAAACATAATAAATCGACAGATTTTCAAAAATAGCTAATTAATTACTGAACAAAAACAAGTCGACAAGGGGTGCAAATGTTCCCCGGTTCGTACTATATACGTATATTGTGTTAATGTTCATGTTAAGCTACGGTCACAAAAATTCGTAAGATCTTCTTACGAATGACTTGAGAGTGCCGTGAGTTGCACGTACGACAATCTTGCGACAACAAAAATCGTAAGATGGCCGCAAGTTTCAAGAAAGAATAACTTAAGGCATTCTTACGAAAAACGTACGAACTCTAGAGCCATTGTATAACCGAAATCACTTCGTTTCTCAAGAAGGTCTTAAGTTGTTCTTGCGAATTAAACGGCGTTCGTACGAACTTCGTAAGGAGGCCGTAAGAATCTATGCCCCACCTACGAATCTCTACGAAATCCGGAATTCTTACGAACGCATCGTTCGTACGAACCTTTGTGACCGTAGCTTTAGATTATTTCTTAAATAAATTGCAACTTGCTACTCCATATAATAAAAAGGCCTACAAACTATTTTTGATCAATAAAATGTCTTATTTCATTTTCGTTTGTCACAACCTGTTGACGCACTTGAGGGGGCGGGAGTTATGCTCCCCATCTCGACAGTGTTTACACAGTAGTGACAAAGCGCTACTTATAACGATAGTGGAAAATCACTGTTGTCTTTTATCATATTCGATGATTATGAAATATTTGTTTTTTCATTCATTTAAGTCTCCATTGTCTCAATGTTACTCCTCCTGCAGACCGTCTGGTGACCAATTTTGGTGGATACCACTTCTTATTCCTTTCATTGGTGGCCCGATAGGAGCCTGGCTATACTATCTCACTATAGAAGTTCATCATGTTTATAAAGAAAGAGCAGATGAGTCGTTACCCCTTGTACAAAGCTTACCAAAAGATGATTAGCTGGTTATGATATTTATGGCGAAATTGAAAGATCCGAATAAGGTTTAGACAATATTCAATGTTGAAATTTCACGATTCTCCAACTATCCTAATGTAAAATTCATCTGGTTCTGGCTTTTTTTTTTGGTCTCCTATTTGGATTTGTAAATAGTGTAATATATATCCTGGTTGTAGCGTTCATTATTTTTCGAAAGTGATGAACCACTATATAAAAAGTGTGTACTTTTGAGATACTGGACATAGCAACGTACCAACAACACAGACGATAAATCAGTTAGGATTTAAATGGAACAAATTATTTAGTATGCCCTGAATGATCAGGCGTGTCAGAAAATGTAGCTTATAATGAATGGATAGAATACTGTTAGAAAATCGATAGCAAAAAATGGATCATGTAAATTAAGTTCTTGACTCTTGTTATTCATAATGTATGCATTTTTGACACTGTGCTGTCAACATGTTGCGTAACGTTAATGAGCTCCAATGTCTCTTTTTTCAGAAAACAAGTGACGTTTTAACTTTTACGCAAATACTAAATCCTATTACTTCGAAATAAAGTATCAAGAAAATAAGCTAGCTTCACAGAGAGTACAATGATAATAACTTTTGCTGCGTTTAATGTAAACTAACGGATTAATATAGGCTGAGTATATTCGCGGAAAATTCGTGCCCTTTTTAATGTTTCACTCCTCTCTTTACTTTAAGCAATTCTAATATCTTTTCCTTTAATACCTGATTTTATTTCTTCGAAAATGATTGGTATCAAGAAAACAAGCTAGCTACTCATTGCATTTTCATCGATGAGTTATTCTGTCAAGAGATAAGAAAACGTAGTATGTTTTAGTCTTATTAAACATAGATTTGATCCACTAATTAAATATCTCCGTCTTCAAGATTCGCAGAGCAATCCAAAGCTTACAAACAAATTTAGTTTGATTTTAGATAAGATATACTTGTAGTCCATTCGTACCATGACATTTCAATGGGTTTAATAATAATCTTGATTTTCCTCTCCTCTGGCTCTATCCCTTTTACCGAGACCTATTTTATATGGCAGCAGGACAGAAGAGCTGTTTTTATTAGACCAAAAGCGCTCATTTGCAGTAGGTTTGTCTACATGTTCCTGTGTTCAAAATTAGCTAACCAGACATACATTACACACAAAAAACAACAACAATCAAACAAGCACCAGGTTAACGTTTAATTTTCATTCCTTAATTTGATTTAGAATTAGAATCCAAACAAGAGTGAGTATATATTTAACAAAAAGTTGAATATTCCAATTTAACCTTTTTTTTAATAAAGTGGTATTAAAAACACAAGCCTTAAGATACTATAAAGTTGACATTCTGTGATACATCTGTAGGTTTCAAATATTTATTCAATGAAAACAGTGTCGCGTCCGAAGGATATTTGTGAATAAGAGTGGCAATTAAAATGAGTACATTCCTGTACTTAAACGCATTTGAATAAACGTAAAATTTAAATGAGTGCTACAAATGTGTGTGGCCACCACTGTTTCCTAGGTTACATGTTGTTTTTTCCGAAGGTTCATAATTCCGAAAGGTTCGTAATCCATTAGGATTAGCAAACTAACACTACGATGTGATCATTATCCTGTCATTATTACCCTCGGGAGACCTCATCTACATTCTCTCGTTTGTTTTACACCGAAAAATAAAACAAATTTGACAAGGCCTATATTATGGTACAGCAGGCTTTACTGTTTGCCGCTCTGCCGATCACATCAGAGCTGATGTTGATCAGAAAAGGCATTCAATGATATTGTTTGAAACTTCGTAAGACATATCGAAAGACAAAGATTTAATCTTTACCGTATAATTTTAATAATCATATTCTCACCTTAGACATATATTTCATTTCATTCTCATCTTTGATCAGATGTGTATCGATGAGAATCGAAGGGATCATAAGTGTACGAGCGGTCATGGAACTTCCATTCCCGATTGTGAAAGCAAAATTAACAGAAAACTGGAGTTATAACGATTGCTATATGTTTGATTGTGATATGATATTTTTTTTTTAAAGTCCCCTCTCTCTCTCAAAAGATTTGTGTCTTTTGGTACTTTCGAGCTTTAGATACCTACAGTGATATGACAATACATTTATCATAATTATATTATGATAAAGGCTGAAGTTATGGTATAAGTCATTGTTGTATTCAGGGTGGGGTGAATATTTATTAACTCTATTCTTAAGAAAGAGTCAAGGAAGATAACCTTAAAAACAACAACAAGCAAACAAACAAAAAACTGGAAAATTTGTGACCAGGCACCACAAAACCACCTAAAAGTCGTCAGATATTAATTTTTAGTTAAGGTCTGATTCTGAAAGAGGACATTCTCAGCTTTAAAATTAAATATAACTCATTAGCATTGAATGTTCCTAACTCACTGTACAAAGAGTAGCATGCACAGTCCCTCAGAATGTTACTTCTGAGAAATAAGGGTTTAAAGTTTGCAGTCTATTGAAGCACCCTGAATTGCAAGGTCTTGTGCTAAGGTGACAAAAGGAGGATTAGAACTCATTGAAAATTTCTATGAAAGGATTATCATATTGTCCTAAAACTTGGCATACTAATTAGGCATATTCTGTTTATTATAGTGCACAAGTATCAATGCAGGAACTTACACTGTTTAAAAGTTATGGGAGATCAAAATGAGACAAGTTTTCAGGGTCGTAAAAAAAAGTAGTAATTCAACAAAATCCAGGGAAGACACACATAAGTTCAATAAAAAACTGTCCAAAAATACCACTTTTAGATTGTTTGGTGCCTCCAAATTTTTAGATTACTTAGAAAAAAGTATACTCTTTCAGGAAATACCCAAAACTGAAATTTGACCATGCCAACCCAAAACACATTGATTGAGCTCTAACTGAAAATCACACAGTGCGACTTTTTGGTGGTTTTGTGGTGCCTGGTCACATTTGGTCTATAACAAATTTTATCGCTTGTGTTAATTGGATGAATAAATAAATCCAAAATCATATTATTGCAACCGTGAATTTTCATTTATTCATGGATATTTCTAAAAAGATATACTTTGCGGCAGTGATGTTGAATTCCATATTGGAATTTGATAATGAAATTGACTGGAAAAAATGAAGCAAAATCTATTATTTCGAAGAAAAAAAATTGATGCAAAGACATCAGAACAAATTATTCCCTTGCAGTAATTCAGAATACACCTCTCATCTGTTTCTTTCCAATGCCATTCCGCCACTCGTTCTTGAATTCCCAAAGCAACCTTTTTACCAATCCAATCCATGCAATTCTGTAAAAGTCTTTTTTCGCCCACGTAACAGAGTGATCCAATGTAAAGAATAGTATATTATTTGGTTGCACGAGAGAATAGAACAGAACACACTAAGAAAAAAAGGTTCAAGTTTGCACCCTAAATGCAACACTGGCAGCACCTTTATGGGTGCAATCTTGCACCCTACATGAAAAGGGTGCAAAAATGCACCTTTTTGTTCTTGTTTGCACCCTTTAATGCCCGTTTGCATCCTAAAAGGTGCAACTTTGCACCTTTAAGTGTGCAGAAACGTTTGCATCCAAAAGGGTGCAAATTTGTACCTTTTCTAAAGGGTACAACTCTGCACTCAAATTGTAGCTAACTGCACCCTTAAAGGTGCAAAAAGCTTCTTAGGGTGCAAAGTTGCACCCAAAAAGGTGCTGCCAGTGTTGCATTTGAAGGGTGCAAAATTGTACCTTTTTTTCTTAGTGTGAAGCATCTAAGATAACAAGATTTGGGAGTTTATACCATGCCTCCTCTTTGATTACTATTCTCAGGCTCTTTCTCCTCTCCACAGCTTGGCATTCCAAATTTCACAATCTTAGTTGGTACATTATTTATTCATGTATGTTCAATTGAACAAAGTATATCACATGTGTTAAATACATTTTGTATTATATGATTTTGTGTTTACCACAAAGTAGATGCATGCATAAAACGAAACCTTTTTTGGTGTTCAGCCATACATGCCTCAACAAGCCCCATTGTTTTGAAAAGTGCAAATAAAATGTAATTTTAGACACATTTAAAGTAAATGCTAGATTCACATCCAAACATGACCAGTGGGATATAATAACCTTTACAAAAAGATTCGTCTAAAATGTTAAGATCACAATCTATCATTGTACCATAGAGAAATGTAACTTGTACAAAAAAAAAAGAGATTGTTTTCGAGTGACTCATACAACAAGTACATGAAGTACTGAACGTCTTTTACTTCAGTCATGATCATATTGAATGTTTCATTTTCAATGTTATTATTATGAACTTATCACGAGACAATTATTATAAATTCAGGTTTATTGCTAGTTTATCTATCGTTATTACTAAACAAGATGTTGAACCATTTTCCTTTTCCTTCGTTTTGCATTTCATACTCCTCGTTACATCTAGGTTACTTTGCTTTTTTATCATTTTCATGCATTTATAAATCACGATTCCGTGTTTTTTAAAACTTTTTCAATATTTATTTCATCTCGGTTTCCATAAATGTAAATTGCTTTGTAAGCTCCTCAACAACACTATGCATTCAACAGCTAATTTCCTCATTGCAAAACAAACTTATCTCATTGTATCACTATACTGAAGTATACTGAAGTATATACGACACTTCTTTCCAGTATATATGCTTATCAACCTACATTTTCATATCTCCCAGGCTATACATGTATACAAGTCTTTTTCTTTGACTCTTCTGATATAATTCTTTCCTGTATGTCCCGCTGCTATTCCCTCTCTGGTTTTTCCCACTTAATGCCATTATACCGAACTCTACTGCTACTGGGGGGACACCAACCATTTGGAGGAACCATGTTTTATCCCGAGCAATACATCGAGGTACTTTGAAAGGTTTAGATGGGGTAGCACACAGACCTTGAAGCTTCGTTCTTCATATTTCCCCCGACTCTACTCATCACGGGCACAGTCACGACAAATTCGATTCTGTGCGTCCCACGGAATCGAATTTTAGCTAGAAAGGAAGAGTTCCGTTTCTTAGCTCTAGGCTACTCATTAAATCAGGCGGCTTTTATTCGATGGTGACCGCAGATATTCGACGAAGGGTCGCCGAGTAAGACCGTAAACTCGGGAAAAAAAAACTTTAGACCGTACATTGGGCAAACTTTTTTTTAAAGCAGTTGTCGGGTCATTTTATGAAAGAAAAATATTCATCTCAATTATGTGGGGTTTGGTAGAATCGTGACGCTCTAGCAACATAACATTCAGTAACAATTGTTTGGACTTATCTGTTATCATTTTCACTTCCCAGATGGTCATCATATCAATCTGGAAATTGAAAACTTAAATGTATTGTATCTCCTCCCCCCGGTACATTTTGAATTTGGTGTGGATTCAGCATTATGCCTTTACTAATAATTTTTTTTAGGGAGTGTTATTTTTTCATCGTAATTTTAAATGCAAAAGTAAGAAAAGCAAGGAAATATTTCCCCCTTCGACTTTCACAACCACTGCATTACCTTTAAATATACATGTATAAATGTAAATGATGTAGGAATTGCAAGGGTATAGAGGGTAGTCTCAGGAAAATGAATGAATCGTCTGCGAGAATCCATTCATTTCACGAAATGACTTACAACGATGATCTGACTGATACCTTCACCATCTCCGTTATTGCAATTAATTGAACTTTATTGAGGCTTGTTTACTTTTTCTTGTCAAAATATTTAGACCTGCTGTTTACCTTATATTTCCTCATTGTCATACGATTCTGATATGAATATAAAACACTATCAATCAGTCTCCTGAATGATGGCCCTGGCGAAAGCCGTCCTTTATTGAAATCGTGCTAGGTTGTATCTTTATTGAAAACAAGAACCGCGTGAGCGTGTTTGTTAGTGGATGTGTTTGGGGAATGTATAGAAACATGATATAAACGCTTCTCCTGATTAGTACAGACTGAAGGAATTATTAAACCTTTTATGATCGTCCTTTTCAATTATTGTTTGTCAAAACAAAACTTCCAATTATTCCGCTATATCATCCGCCGAAGGTACAGTTACAAAAAAGTAATATAAAGTCACATTAAAATGTTACAATTCGTTATTATCTACAGTTTCTCTCAACTCAAAACATAGGGAAAATAATCAAGTCTGAAAGTAATAACTGCCAAGTTGGTAAAATGTATTGCCAACTATCAAGAACACATCGCACAGAAAAACAGCTCATAAACCACACCATATGGTCTGTTCTATAACCCTTGTCAATTTATCCCTGTTCGAGTCATGTCATAATCCCAGGACCATGATCCTCATCGAAAGAAGAGGGTTCTTCAAACATCTATTAACAGTTCTATTTGTCATGGGACATCTATGCCTGTTGGCCATCGCCGGACTTAGTGCCTTGATTTGAAGGAAAAGACAAGACATTGTATGTTGATCACTACCTATGGCGTTTCTAGTATCACGTATACACCACAGTTTGAAGTCGGCTCACCCCCCCCCCCCCCTCCACCTTTCAGTCAGGAGAGTCCTTATTACATAACCCCAAAATTATTCATAATTGTGCCCCCTTTTATATACATAAAACCCTGGATCCGCCGTTTGCTGAAAAGTATCAACGTCAGTATTTGGCAACTTGTTAGAAGTCAATTTTCATGATTATTGAGAAGAAGAAGAAGAAGAAGAAGAAAAAAAAAAAGAAAACTAGCAGTCAAATGATGACGTCAACATTCTGGCGTTTGAAATGAAGAAAAATAGACAGTCAAGAGTGAAAGGACGTACCGTTATAGCATTTTTTTTTCCTTCTTCCCCCGAGTTCTATCCTCTTGTGCTCCCATAGACACCAAAGAACAGATGTGTATCATGATACAATGCGAGGGATATTGTTTATTTGTTTCTCTTTTAAGTTCATAACAACATCCAAATTAAATTTCATATATACTGATATAAAGGATAGCCCAATTCAGTGGCACTTACGCAATTCCACTGTTCTTCCATGGATCCTGGATTAGCCTTGCTGATTAGTATCACCGTCAGTATATAGCAACTTACTGTGAGAAACCTAAGGTAAGAAGTCAGTTGTCCACTGATTTCATCCCTTTTATTCAAATTGCCATAATTATTTAAGTAAATAAGTAAACGAAAATCATGTCATCATAAATTAGAATTAGAATTTGCTTTGCGTGATTAAATGTATTACATATTATCTTTTTATTACAGTAAATATTAAAGAATATAGATGGTAACACTTTGTATATAAAGCCAACCTTCCAGCATATGTATATTGAATTGTCCGAAGTGTCCGAATCATGCCAGTACGCCTATGTTATTTAGCATTCCTATTTTGACCTATGTAAAATAGTGTAAAAAAGCTAGTGAATAATAATAAAAGATAGAAGCCAAACTGTGCCTACAAATTGTCAAAAGTTGGAGGTATAAGAAGTATAGTTTTTATAGTATTAGTATATAGGATGAAAGAGGTTATATAAAGGCTATTTTTTATTTCTATAATTTTGATCAAGATGCAGATCATTATATTCATTTTCAGCATCATCATCACCATCATCATTATTACTGTTATGATTTCATCACTACTATCATTTCTATCAAAACCATAGCATGGAAAATAGGATTCTTTTTAAAATTCACTTCAATAACGGTACTAGAGAAGAATACAATGTGAAACGAAAGGGTGAACACATAGATTATGTAGTATAGTCTTGTTACAAAAATGTACATATCCTGTAGGCATGTGTTAGGTGGTATTATATCCCTCATCGTAAGATTGTTGCATTAGGAGTGTACAAAACAAGAAAATGAATAGTTTTACCAGAAAAGCCGTTTCTTGCCGTCTAGTTTGTTTTTCCTGCTGACTTCTTCGAATGGTTCATTTTTTCCTCATCACCAAGGGGAAAAAAATGAACTATTCGATGACATCAGCGGGAAAAAAATGAACTATTCATTTTTCCGCCACCCCCCCCCCCCCCCCCCCCCCCCCCCATAAGCAGCTGCTCAGCCTGAGCGCGTACTACATTGTGACGGCATTCATTGTTTTAGGCATACGTAATGACGTCATCATTACGCGTTTGATATCCACGCAAATTCACCCCTTCTTCAAACTGTTTGTGTATACGTGTGCGGTCTATCATACCCTACAGTGCAGATGATCAAGTAGATGAGCAGAATTAATCTTTTTTTTTCTTCGAGATGACGGATATAAAACAAATATACAATGACTCATTCTTGGAACAAGCCAAAACTATTCGCAATCAAGAACACCAAATAGTTTTAGCCAGATCCTCGAGTGCCATTGTATATTTGTATACTAACTAAGTGATCCTGTTTCACCGCGTTGGTTTATGTATGTCGTTGTTTTATTGTTAAAGAGAAGATTGAGTTGTGTTAATGTGAAAAATAATTTGTGAGCTTTTCTCATTCCTTTTATGTCAGTTTGGAAGAATATTATAGAAAAAAAATGTCCCTTGAAAACAGTGGCGCAAATCAATTTTGAAATTCGGGGGGGGGGGTCACCACGTGATTTCACTTTTGTACCTGTCCGAAAATATTTTCTGACAACCCCCCCCCCCCCCCCCCTGGATTGCGCCCATGCTTGAAAAGGAGAGCTCTTCAAAATGACTCTTATTTTGAAATATGAGGAGAAATAGCTGAAAATTTTGTACCAAACTTTCATGGTACATCTTTAAGGTCCATTAAACAGTAAGGAGGATGGGAAATGACTTATAATAACCCCGCTTTCGATCAGTGCAGTGTGAATCGGTTTTGCTGACCGCCGACAGGTTAGGCGTTAGACATGCCGACTAACATGCTAATGGGCCCATAAAGCTCATTATACACTGCAGACTGAATGGAGATTTATCATGTTCGTGGCGTTAAACAGGTACTTCTGAATCGCGAAACATGCTCGCAAGACTCAAAAGAGATTCCCAGCTTAGCCATATCCTGTCCCAAAGTGCTAAATTCTTGAATGAATGAATGGATGAAAGGATTGTATTACAAAATTTGGATATAAAACATACATCACATGTTGTAAGTAAAGCAGAGGGTTATAGGACATCACTGGATAGTCTATGGCAAGGGGTGTTGCGCCCTATAACACACTTATCTTCAACAAAAATATTTTGTAATCGTAATCTTGAAAACGGCAGTTCCTAATTGGAAAAAAACAACAACAAACAACAGAATACAGCATTCATTAAAACAGGATTATACGATTTGATATAAAAGTTTCATGGGACTGGAGATATAGAATAGAATAGCCTACTAAAAAGTGTCCCCAGTCATGCAACTGTTCATCCAGAATTTAAGCTATAAAATAATGTATTCTGTGTTGAGTAACTTCGTGGACAGTAAAACATCGTGCTGTTTGTTTTGGGTTTGTTGTTGTTGTTGTTTTGTTGTTTTTTTGCTTGCTGTGAGACTCAGAGTCTCAACGTATTTGTTCTCTTACACAAATCAGTTCCATATGCAAGCCGGCACACGCATTTGAATGTAAATCAGAGTAGTTATAGAATGCGCAGTATACATGGTATAGATACTTATAAATTGACTATTTTCCCCTCCCATCCTCCCTATGATAGACTCCTCATTACCACTGCAGAGAATTGTACTTTAACTATTTAGTGTTTACCGCTTAAATCGTGATTTCATCGTAATCGCAAAGCGACAACAATGTTCTGATCTAGAGTAAATGGGAAAACAAAATCAGCTACATAACTGACTTGATAAGATTTCATTCATAAGATAACATAAGGAAACAATTTGATATAACATTAAGGAAAACATATTCCTACGCATTCGAAACAGATAACAACCCCCATTTCTTCCTCTCTCTCTTACACACAACTCCCATCCCCCTCTCTTTATGCCATATATGTGTAATGGAATCGAAGGAGTTCGTTTAAAGAGAGGGGGATGGGAGTTGTGTGTAAGAGAGAGAGGAAGAAATGGGGGTTGTTATCTGTTTCGAATGCGTAGGAATATGTTTTCCTTAATGTTATATCAAATCGTTTGCATTTTGACCAAGAGCATAATTGTCGAAATTACTTTTGAGACTTTCTGTGAGTTTTATCCAGGGGCGGCGCCAGGGTATTTTGATAGGAGGGGCAAGACGACCTAAAGATGACGTCATATTTTTTCTCCATTAAATAACAGGGATAATATAGAGTTATATGTTTAAGACCTCTCTTTTAACACTCCTCTTTCTTCTTTCTTCCCTTTTCTTCCCTTTTCTTCCTCCTTTTCTTCTTTTTTCTTCTTTTTTTTTCTTTTTTCACTACTTGAAAAATCATGGGGGGGGGGGCGGTCGCCCCATCTGCCCCCCCCCCTGTAGCGCCGCCCCTGGTTTTATCCAAAGATTGCTTCCAGCATAATAACCTATGTGCTCACTTGCATCGTTTTTCATTTCTATTTCACACATTCTTCTCGGCAATCATGCTAATAGGCATTTTTATGACTATAACATAAAATCAGAATACGAAGCATTCATTATGGAAGGTCATATGGCCACTGCCCCCTTTCCTAATTGATCCGTCTGTTATGCCACCTTGGCAGCAGGTGGGAGGTCCCCTCGACCCACCATCCACAGGAAGCACACCAATACCATTCAAAATTGCGTTGTTCAATTGATCGTGAAAACGTCAGCAAAAACAAGCCTTGGTGTCCTTCCCGGCATGCTTGTTTTGTGCCTCATTCTATTGGCAGACCGGACATGATGGGACACGTCATTATGTAGTTCACCGACATTCCACCACCGCTGCCGCCACCACTCTTCCTTTATCCGTCAGACAATCGAGACCGATGATAATGCTTCTTTCATATCAGCTTTAGATTATGTCTCTACCTCTCGGCTCTGAATTATGGGTTAATGAAGATTGGACATGCCTTGAGTGGGGGAGACGAGAGTTTGCTGCCGCCGAAGGAAATCAAAAGCTTTGTGGATCGAGCTAGAATGACGCTTCCTCAAGTGGGCACATTGCCCACTTGAAGCTTGACACATTTATTGTCTGAATGCAAGAAATAGACAAGTAAAACTTCAGTAAGGATCGAGAAAGTTAGAAAACTAGTCATATTGAGAGGAGACAAGACGGGGGCGAGGAGGAGGAGGGAAAAAGAGGGGAGGGAAGAAGAATGAAGGGGAGGAGCAGGAGGAGAGAGAGTGGGAGAAGAGTTTAAGTTTCGTTTTACAGCTCGAGACTACACGTCATATTATCTCATCAATCATTATGGATGGCGGGTGCCAAGTATTCCATGAGATAGGTAAGTCATTCATTTAAATCTTGACCGAGGTTGAGATTCATTATGGATCCAGTGTGCTTTTATCTTTTATCAACTCTCATTATATTAAATTAAGTTTCTAAAGTATCAAGTACGAAATTTAAATGGCTAGCCTCCTGTTTTTAATACCCCCCCCCCCCCTCGATAATATATCTGGGGGGAAACGTGGGTATTGATACGGAATAATTTATATGTTATTAAAGACACATTTTCTTGAAATCTATTTTCGGAATTTCAGTCCCAAATTTTAAAGGCATTTGGAAATAAATATCGAATAAAACATTCCTGTAAAAACGGAGTGAAAGCTATCTTCATTTATTATGTTTTGCAATTGCCTCGACAGGGTGAACAGTCTCTTTTATTTATCTTCTACATTTTCCTTCATCTTGAAAGTGAGCTTGATATATATTTCTTTTTCTAGTGACACAATTTGATGTTGTTTATATATTTTTTTTAATTTAAGTTTAAAACTAATCCAAATATCTGTACCTCATAATAAGAACTTCTAAAAATTTAGAACATGCATTTAGTGTATATTTTGAAACAGGAAATGAACACATATATTAACTGTTTTGAAAGGACACAAGAGGAACCTTTATGAAAAATCATTACCTCACACTCCTGATACATCCGAGAGGGCTGCTGATGAACAATCGCATGAGTCATGTCAAACGTTCCTAGGATGACCCTAGAGAACCTCAACTCTGCACCTTCCACCTGCACCGGGTGAATCCACCCCGCGTTTACCCAGCGTCCTCCGCGTTCTTTTTTGTGGGCGTGTGTGTGGCGTGCGTCCGTGTATTTGCATGCGTGGAAGTGTGTGTTGCGCGCTCCTTTATTTTTCCCTAGGGGAAAGCGTATTTTCTAAGAATGCCCAGTATTACCTATAACCCTAAAGATCTCCCATCGTTCACCCGAAGAAATTCCACCATAAAAGTAGCCCCTTCCGAGGCAAGTGCCTGTTTCTAGTTTTCATTTTTTTGTTGCTGTACATTCCACAGTTCCAAACCAGAGATTCACAGAAAAAAAATTGTTTTCAAGTTTACTTTATATTGGGAGAAACAAATTCATTTAGAGAAAAGGAACCTGGTGATTTTTATTTCAGTGATACGTTGGCATGGTTGGGTTGTTTAATCTGAATATTTTGTTGTTGTTGTTTTAGTTTGTTGACCCTTCGATAAATCATTTTATTTTAGATCTGTCTCTGAACAACATTATTGAATACATGTACAAATGAATAATGTATACTACAGCAAAATAAGTTATACATAATGAATGTCAACAATTATAAGCGTTTTCTGAACAGCATAGTTGAACGTAAATGCATAGTGAAATTTACAACAAAAATGTTATGCATTAAACACAGAACATACATAATAAATAATACCAAATAGCAACATAATGAATGAGAATGGTTTGGGAATAGCAATAAAAATTATACTAAACAATCAAAATTCTCTTTGGAAAGCCGGTATGTTTTTTTGTATACGAGCAAAATATAATCGTTGTTTGGTCAATATTATTACAAAGTTCATAGCATCATTTCTTTTTTCTATGAAACCTAACAAAACATGTATTAATGATAACTCTATTTTACAACGTGTTACATGACTCCGAAACAATTTGGTCACCTTACAAGAGGATAACGATGCACCATATTTTCTTCTTCTCTTTAACAAAAAGAACAATTCCTATCGAAAATTATTTTCAACTTTACAAGATCCTTATTCAAATTTAATGTCCTATTTCATAGTGTGTACTGAAAGTACCTTACATAGAATATTCAAATGATCAACCCTTTCTTTTAACATAATTTGATATATATCTCTACATACTTCTTTTTTTTTTTCATTCTGCAAGTTTGAAACATATACAGGGCATAATAGTTCATTTACTGTCATATTATAACTTTCTAACTGATATTTATATTTGCATTTTATGATTTGATAATAATGAAGAAATTGAATTGTAATTAATTTTTTTTTCACACTCTTCTCTTACTAAAATATTTCCTTGATCATCGAATAAATCGTTTATAAAACGAATACCTTTATCCCACCATTCTTTTAAAAATATACCCTTTCCTCCAATTATCACATCAGAATTACACTATACAGTGCGTATCAAGACAGAGTATATCCAACTTTGGTAGCTTCGTATAAAGATTTCACATCCTGTGCTACCTTGAAATTTATTTCACGGTAAAGAGTAACTGATATTCTGTCTAATGATACCTTATTTGTGACAACTTTGCTGTCACGGATGACTGAGTACCAGGGTTTTCGAAAAGACTCTTCTAAATCCCTTTGTTCTAAGGTTTGGCTGATGCAACAAAATCTTGATCAAAGCCACATGTCTGTGTTACGTCCTTTTAAACATAAATTCTCATTTGTGCCTTTATGGTTTGTGTTTAATAGTTATTCCAGGAAGGTGTCTCTCTCTCTTCCATCTCCGTGGTTATTCATTGTGTTTAAGCTTTCATTGGGCCGTAATTCAGCTTGTAAGGCAAATCTTGATTCAGTTTGCCCAGCGTGCAAACTGCATGTCGTATGACACAAAATGATCTCCAGATTTGTCAGCTCACCATCTAACCTGCATAAGGTATTGACTCGAATAGCACATGAAATCGGTGTTTAACGAATTTCAAGGAATAATGAAAGGTAAGAAAGGATAACTACTTAAGAAATCGACAGTGGGCTTCCATGATAATGATGGCATCCCGAATGGAGGGCCTATCTTAAACAAGGGATACGGAGGAAGCCAACTTTGTGTCATTACGGAAAGGAGAGTATCATAAATCTTTTTTTTTTCTCCAATATTTTACCCTCCACAGGGATTTTATTGATTTTCAATCGCAAAAAAATTAAATACATTCAAGGCAAATCACATTTATAATGTAAATACATCATACAATAATAATTCAAAATAATTCAAAAAACAAATGTTTCTTGAACTCTCGGGTTGACAGAAGACAAACATATTTTCAATAGTGTATTCATGGAATCCATGAAGAAATAGCGAAACAATACAAATACATACATGTATCATCTTTTGAATATTGGGATATATAATTACTTAGTTCTGACTACTGCTAGTTATTGGGAAAATACAGCACCAGTCGGCACCTCCGATCATTCAGCTTAGAACAAAAAAAAAAAAAATAAAAAAATAAAATGGTCCACCAACCACATTGTTCCGGCCGAACAGCGCGAACATGCCCACAAAGAAATCCATCCGGCACTGTATATCTGAAAAAGTGGCGCAGTCACATACTGACGATTTAGCCAGCGTATGCCCGACGTATCAAAATTTCTCTAAAACGCTGGCATACGCTGAACTATCGATGGTTTTTTTTTTTTTCTTTTTTTCTTTTTTTGTTGTTGTTGCTGCAATTTGGGCGTATACAAAACGTATTAGTAACTTATATAGAACGTTTCGATAACTTATACAAAAGAATGCGTAGCTCGTTGCCGGCCTTACTTACGCCCACCGATAGTCTAACTTATGCATAGCGTTGGCGATTTAGGCAGCGTATGCCGACGTGTGAAAAATTTGGCGAATACGCTGGCGTACGTCGAATAAGTTATGGGTAAGTTTTGTATAAGTTAATAGCACGCTGAAGCACGCTGGTATACGTCGTAGTACGGCGAGGTCATCGAAAATTTTTGTGCATGCACAAAAATTTTCGACGTATGCCAGCGTATGGCTCATACGTCCCGCATACGCGGGTCATAAGTTGTACGTAAGTTATGCTGTCGTTGACACACGTTCACACACGTTACTTGTAAGTTACTCATAAGTCGAAATATGTCGAGATAATGTCTAGCGTACCCAAAACTTATTTCTAACCTTATGAGCAACGTGCTTTGAACCTATGAGTAACGTATATATCGAACTTATCTCCAACGCATATTGACGTATTATGTAGACTTATTTGACGTGTTCTGGACGACCACAGAACTTACTGAACGTGTTTGTAACTTACAGCTACCGTATAATGGCGTATTGGCAGCGTACTTCGAAGTTTTCTTCGGCATGACGGTGATATTGATACGATGATGTTGATACTGCGATGTCTATTGCGGTTATGATTTAAATCGTTGTTGTTGTTGATTCGTGTTAAATGGCAATCGGTCAAATTATGACTATTATCACCAAAGTTATTTTTCTTTCAAAGACATACTTTAATCATATAAAATAATACAATTTAATGCTCTCAAATCGTCGAGCGGCAGCCTTTTTATAGGCTTCGACACGTGATCGTCGGCGATACGCTGCCGCGCGCTATACATAAATTAGAATATCGTTGGGCGTAAGTTGTGAACGTCGGCAACACGCTAAGCACTCGTTGGTATAAGTTATCTATAAGTTATCGAAACGTTCTATATAAGTTACTAATACGTTATGTATACGCCCAAAATTTAAAAAAAACTTCGTCCGGAACACGTCAATATGCGTTTGAGACACGTTCAATATAAGTTACACATAAGTTTTGGGTACGCTAGACATTATCTCGACGTATTTGGACTTATGAGTAACTTACAAATAACGTTTGTGAACGTGTCATCGGATTTCAGAAGGAAATGTAATATCATTTGACAAATCATTTAAAAACGAAAAATATTTTTGATTGAGGGTCTGAATAGTCATACAGATAGTAACCTCGATAATACGGCGTTTGCCGAGTTTTCTAGTCGGTGGAATGGCCAAATCGGCTCCGAGTCGTAGTGACGTCACAAAAATCGTACGACTGCCTACGATTTGAAACTAATTTTGCCTTTATTCCCTGTAGAAAGCTGACAGCTCACCAAAACCCTGTGTTTAGTATTCATATTACTTTTCAGAACCTGAAAAGGGTAGATTTCATTTGTTAAAATGTCAATATTTAATGCCATAGCGATTTATTTCAAAAATCGGATCGCAGACCGAGCGTAAGGTGTGCGGTGGCCTTTATGGCCCGCGTTTGGGGGACGTATGAGCCATATGCTGGCATACGTCGAAAATTTTTGTCCATGCACAAAATTTTGCGACGGCCTCGCCAAACTTTTATCTTGTAAATGCAGAGCGCAGATCTCCTTGTCAACAACCCCCTTTTGATATTTAAATGCGAGGTTAAACAACCGGTAATTAACACACTTGAAGCAAAATTTGAATATAAAAGTTTGATCCATTTGATAATATTATCCCCATGATTTAAAAAAATGCAGTACATTCCACAGAAAATCATGTGAAATACAATCGAACACCTTTTGTCTTAAAAAGTAGTATCCCAGGAATATCTTTATATATATATATATATATATATATATATATATATATATATATATATAAAAGAAATTATGTCATAAATTATTCTGTTATTAGCTCCAATGTATCTACCGGACAGAAAGCCTTTCTGATCTTTCTGAACAGTGGTTTTATTATATTTGCAACGCTATTAGAAAGAATCTTATAGGCAGAGATATAGGACGCCAGTTTTTAAGTAAGTTCCTAGGTTTGTTACCTTTAGTTAATAGAGTTATAATATCTAAATTTTGAAAACGTGAAATTTTCGCACAAACATATGCTGCGTATAAACCTCTCATCCTATATCTTTAAGGAAAAACTTGAAAAACTCAGCTCCTCTACTTTTTCATCTGAAATCTGTTGTAATCTATTTCTTATGGTCGTGTAAAAATATCTTGAAAATCCATAAAGGTCTTCGTAAAATATTTTAAGCTCTTTTCTTATTTCTTCCTCCGTATTCAACATTTTATCGTTTATATCATAAAATTGAATAATTTTCTTTTTCTACTCTTTTTTTAAAAGGTTATAAAAAACATTTGGAGGGTCTTTTACCATATTGTAATTATTGTAGTAAAATACTTTCCTCCTTTCTTTTAAGTTTTTCCTTTCTTTACGTTTCCACATCTTCTTTCAAGGATCTAGTTTGTTCTAATATACTATCTTAATTACTAATATACTATCTTAATTACTAGCGCCCAAATTTAACAATTCCAACTGTTTGATCTTATTCTAGTTTTTTAAAAATAATTTTATCAATTTATTTTTTCTTGCTAGCTATGTATATATATATATATATATATATATATATATATATGTGTGTGTGTGTGTGTGTGTGTGTGTGTGTGTGTGTGTGTGTATTTGACTGGGTTGTCCATTTAGGGAGACACACATCAATGGGGTTTATTCCCCTTTTGCCCTTTTGCCCTTATGCAGCTTTTGCCCACGCTGGTCCTGCGCTATTGAATAATCTCCCTACAGGTATTAGAAGTTGCAATTTTCCAGATTCATTCAAAAGCAGTCTAAAAACTTACTTGTTCAGTGCTTCCCATTGATTATTACATTCTTCTCTTGTCTTTGTACTCTCTTATGCCCTTCTTTATTCTACAATGCGCCTACAACACTCTACAGAGTGGATTTGGCGCATTATAAATCATATGTATTATTATTATTATTATTATTCTGTCATAATAGGGACCGGGGTTTTAGGGAGACACCATGGACAAAGAAACAAGACAAAAACTGTCTCCCTAATAACATGTATATATATATATATATATATATATATATATATATATATATATATTCAGTGCGTCCCAGAAAAAAAAACCGAAACCTAGATTTATTGATGTTTAATCATATTTTAATCACAATTATGATTAATAAATGACACATATTTGTAAAGCTTGGATCCTCTTCTTTCATTTGATGCCACTCATATAATACATATTCACGCATGAGTGAATAAAGACAATATTAAGCAGGGTTACCAAAAAGTCGTTAGGCCAACGATATCTGAATTTCAAAGAGATAATCTCCCTACAGGTATTAGAAGTTGCAATTTTCCAGATTCATTCAAAAGCAGTCTAAAAACTTACTTGTTCAGTGCTTCCCATTGATTATTACATTCTTCTCTTGTCTTTGTACTCTCTTATGCCCTTCTTTATTCTACAATGCGCCTACAACACTCTACAGAGTGGATTTGGCGCATTATAAATCATATGTATTATTATTATTATTATTATTCTGTCATAATAGGGACCGGGGTTTTAGGGAGACACCATGGACAAAGAAACAAGACAAAAACTGTCTCCCTAATAACATGTATATATATATATATATATATATATATATATATATATATATATATATATATTCAGTGCGTCCCAGAAAAAAAACCGAAACCTAGATTTATTGATGTTTAATCATATTTTAATCACAATTATGATTAATAAATGACACATATTTGTAAAGCTTGGATCCTCTTCTTTCATTTGATGCCACTCATATAATACATATTCACGCATGAGTGAATAAAGACAATATTAAGCAGGGTTACCAAAAAGTCGTTAGGCCAACGATATCTGAATTTCAAAGAGATAATCACATTTCTAGAAAGTTCACTTTCTGCCCTTTCATATGACACCTCAATCGAGAAAAAAGAGCCAGGAATGACAAAGCTATGTTGGTGTAAAGTGATGCTTGCATTACCATGATTTATTACACGAATCCGTTTGCACTGGCTGCCTGTCCTAGCAATAAACAAACAAGACAAAAGATTTCTTGCATGGCTGATCGTCAACAAAATGGATTGGTGAGTACAAAATGATAAAAGCTGATTGATAGTGAGGTACATTTTCATTATTAAACCTACTTGACCATGCAGTTAACAACAGAGCAAAGAGTATTTCTTGTAACAGAATGGAGACGATCTGGGAGCCTTTAATTAATCATGGAAATGCAAGCATCACTTTACACCAAACAGAGCTTTGTCATCCCTGGCTCATTTTTTTTTTTTTTTTTTTTTTGCTTGAGCTTGAGCGCCTCACAGGCAGCACTTTTACTTGCTCTCCTGGTATCTGTTTAATTAGAGTGTTTAGGAGATCATTACTGTTTATCTTTTGTGACATCTTGTGTATCTTAACATACTGACCTTGCAAGACAATTTTGGTAAGGTGTTATGCTCTAGTTTTGTTGTAGTTATACGATTAATTTTTTGGTACTTGTCAGTTCAGTCTTGCTTGGTTTGCTCTGCCCATGGCTTCCATGTATTCTATGTACAACTACACTATTGAGAAGCGTTGGACTTATACCAGAGCACTTTTATTGTGTCTAGCACTGATAATCCTATTTCAATGTTATTCATGGCCAAGTGAACCCATTCATCCATTGTTCTCAGTGGACACCAATATAATGGGTCTGACAAGATCAGAGCTTCTTGAATTGAACTGTGATTTGAAGCTGCCTCATGATGTATGGACACACATCAAGGAATTGGGCATCTACAGGAAGCCTGCTACACGGCGTGGAACAAGAGGTGGTAGGAGGAAGAGCAAGAAGAGTGATGGACTTTCTACACCTACTGGCAGTCCTCGAAGCGATTCACATGGACAGACGACCCTGAAAGCATGTCTTTGGAATAGTCAGTCAATCCGCAACAAGAGCGACTTACTGTGTGATTCAATTATCGATAACAACTATGACATCATCTTCATAACGGAGACTTGGCTCAAGGAGGATGACCGGGTCATCCTTGGTGAGATTTGTCCACCTGGTTTCTCCGCTCTCAGTCTTCCGCGAAAAACTGCACGTAGGGGTGGAGGGATCGCTGCAGTATATGACAGCAGTCTAAAGCTAAAGGACTGTTCCGATACTCTCCCGGAAGCTAGCTCATTTGAATATGCTTTATTTAGAAACCCCAACGTGAACTTCCTGGTCATCTACAGACCTCCTTCTGGCTCAGTGCCATCTTCTACGTTTTTTGAGGAATTCGAGGAGGTCCTCAGCTGTGTCGATTTGCTGCCGAACAGACTGGTGGTCATGGGGGATTTTAACTTCCATATGGACTGTCCTAGTAAGCCGGAGGTGAGAAATATGAACTCGTTGCTGACCTCGCTTGGCTACAAGCAGCTTGTTCAAGGGCCTACACATCGTCTTGGACATACCCTTGACCTCATCATCGTTAAGGACAGTGACACTCTCATTACGACATGCTTCGTAGATCAGATTCTGCACTCTGATCACTCCATGATAAAGTTTGATCTTGATCTGAAGAAACCAGCTCCTTCTAGTGACATTCGTGTTCTCCGGAAGTTTAAATCAATAGATCACGAGCAGTTCTCTCAGGATCTATCCAACATAATGAACTCAATTATGGATTGTGACAGTAGTAACATCGATGATCTTGTGCTTCGGCACAACGAAGCTTGTCGTGAAGTTCTTGACGCTCACGCCCCTGCAACTACAAGGACACTGTCAGTTCGAGTAAAGCCTAGCTGGTACACCGATAAAGTGATGGAAGCTCGACGTGCCCGACGACGTGCAGAGAGACGCTGGCGCAAGACAAAGTCAAATACTGTTATCGTGACAGACTTTCTTCATGTAATACCAAGGACATGTATAAGACTGTCAATGAATTGCTAAATGTCAGTAGTAATGTTCTTCCTGTATGTACAAACTCTTCTGATCTTGCTGAAGATTTTTCAAATTACTTTGTCAGTAAGGTATCTAAAATTAGGGGCGATATAGAGAGCACTGTTCCAACAAAACGTAATGTTCCTACTGTATCCTCAAACACATGTGAACCTGACTCAACTTTTTCTCAGTTTGATTTTGTGAGTGAAAATGTCTTGCAGTGTATGATTTCTAAATGTCCTTCCAAATCTTGTACTTTGGATCCCATGCCAACATGGCTGGTTAAGAAACATTTGCCAGTTCTACTTCCAGTACTGTTACGTATCGTGAATCTATCACTGTCTACCGGTGTTTTCCCAGAGAGACTTAGATCGTCTATCATTACACCAGTATTGCAGAAGTCCTCTCTGGACAAAGATGATTTAGGTAGTTACAGACCTGTTTCTAACATACCATTTTTAGGCAAATTAATCGAAAAGGCTGTTTCTAAACAGGTGTCCGACTTTGTCAACCGTAATGATTTGCTTGATCCTATGCAGTCTGCATATCGCGTGGCACATAGTACTGAGACTGCACTCATTCGACTACCGAATGACGTACTTTGTGCAATCGACAACAGGCAAGCTGTTTTCTTATTAATGCTGGACCTCTCATCCGCCTTTAATACGGTGGACCACACAATTCTCTCTCATAGGCTGGCCGATGACTTCGGTCTACGAGATAATGTCCTTTCCTGGTTCAAATCGTATCTTAGCAACAGGTCTTGTAGAGTCCATGTCAATGGATCATTCTCCTGTGACAAAAGGTTGGAATTTGGGATACCGCAAGGGTCAATTGTTGGGCCACAGTTATTTACATATTACATTAGGTGTATTGGTAACATCATCAGCCAGCATTCAGTTCAATACCATGTGTATACTGATGACATCCAGATGTTTACCATTTTTGATCCTACCAAGCCTGGAGATGCAGCTTGCGCATACTACCGTATCTCGAAGTGCTTAGAAGACATACAATCATGGCTTGTCAGTAATAAATTGAAGTTGAATTCCGGTAAAACTGAGTTCTTCATTGCTGCATCATCCACCGACTTGAATCGGTTCAGTGACCTTTCATTTTCTATTGATGATCTAGACATCCCAATGTCTTCAACAATCAAGGATCTGGGTGTTGTCTTTGATAAGGAAATGAAAATGTCTGACCATGTAACAAACTTGTGTCGTACCCTCAATTGGAAAATTTATAACCTTAATCGCATCAGGGGGTACTTAAATAAAGACACTTGTCATAATGTTGTTAGAGCACTTGTGCTATCCAGGCTTGACTATGGTGGATGTTTGCTTGGGGGCATCAGTAAACAGGACCTGGGCAGACTTCAACGTCTTCAGAATAAGTGTGCTCGTCTAATATGTCAAAAACCAAAATGGTCCCACGTCACTCCACTACTCAATGAACTTCACTGGCTTCCCGTTTCTAAGAGAATACAATACCGTATACTGGTTCAGACTTACAAATCACTGTCAACCACAATTCCTCAATACATCCCCTCACTCTTTCAGCAACAGAGAACATCATATTCTCTTCGTTCTACCTCTGCTCCTTCCTATGTCATTCCAAAATCCCGAAAACAGGCTGGCTTCAAGTCCTTTCATTCACTTGCTCCACAACTTTGGAACAGACTCCCCGCATCTCTCCGTAATCATAATAGCACATCACTTGACATCTTCAAGAAACATCTAAAAACTTACTTCTACAATTCTTAATTTACTTGAATAGACTTTAAGTGACAGCGCCTTGTATCCTCTGGAAAAGGCGCTATATAAATCCAAATATTATTATTATTATTTATTATTATTATATTATTATTTTTCCCGATTGGGGTGTCATATGAAAGGGCAGAAAATGAACTTTCTAGAATATGTGATTATCTCTTTGAAATTCAGATATCGTTGGCCAACGACTTTTCGGTAGTCCTGCTTCCTATTGTCTTTATTCACTCAGGTGAAGTTTGTGTGTGTGTGTGTAATTGTGTTTTTACAGACGTATATCCATCAGATATGATTGATATATCGGGGTAACCTCGCTAGTCATAAGGACCGCTATTCATAAGGACCACTTATTCGTAAGGACCGCTATATCCATAACGCGTGACTAAATGAATAGCTGTTTTGTATGAATAGTGGTCCTTCTAAATAGCGAGCATATCATGGACAAATTACCTCGCTATTCATAAGGACAACTATTCATAACTATTCATAACGTGTGTTAAATGATTAGCGGTTTTCTATGAATAGCGGTCCTTATAAATACCGAGCGGACCCCGATATATCATATGAATGGCATCAAATGAAAGAAGAGGATCCAAGCTTTACAAATATGTGTCATTTATCAATCATAATTGTGATTAAGATATGATTAAACATCGATAAATCTCGGTTTCCTTTTTTCTGGGACGCACTGTGTATATATATATATATATATATATATATATATATATATATATACAGTGGCGGGTCTACATAGGGGAAAACCGGCCCGTGCCCCCTCTTTTGAAACCCAACTGGCATACCTTAAATACACAATTTTAAAAAAATTGCCCCTTAATTGTGTACTTTTCCGGCTCTGTGCCCCCTCTTTTACAAAAACCTGGATCCACCCCTGTATAGATACATGCATATATAATTATATATGTTCTCAATTCCGTTAAGAGAATTTCAAAAAATACTTGGTCATCGAAAATAAATTTACAATTGTATTTTTGTCACTGTCCTTTAACCTCGTATATCTGTGTTTATTTTTCTCAATAAAATTTAAAGTAATTTTTTTTCTGTTTTATATTTTACAGTTTTTACATATTCCTCATCCCTTAAGAACGAATGATTAAACTTCCAATATTGGTGTCTCTTGGTGACAAGTACCTAACATAAGGTCTAAACTAATCAATGCATGATCAGCTCTATTGCGGCTGTTATGTATCTGACAATCTGATACTAACGAAAATAACTGGTTTGATATCAAAAAATCTAGTCGCCCTTGTTTTAAAGGAATAGGTTGTATCCTGCTTTTTAAAGCACAACGCCATGGGCCAATCAAATTAAAACTATTTTTTTTTTCATTTCCAGTACTTTGTGCTTTGCATTTGTGTTATTTAATCTAACATAATTACAAGAATCCAATTCATGATTTTGTAGTATGTATGTTCCAATCACCACACATAATAACAGGATGATCATTTAGATCTAATAGTATTCTTAAATTCTTGGAAAAAAGCTTAAAGCAGTGTACTGATTACCATTTTTGTCACATATTTGTTTTTTGTTTGTTTGTTTGTTTGCTTGTTTGTTTGTTTTTACTTCGCATTGAATATTTATGTCAAACAGTATTGCCACCCCCGAGCATTTGAGCATTCGTTTGCAAAAAAACAAGTCCTACCCCATTCATGCTTTCTATCTCAGGCATGAGGTTGGTATCTTGCAGACAACAAATTTGTTAAGTGTTTTCCATTTAAATAATTCAGTATATCTTTTCTTTTCTGAGAGCTTCCCCAACCTCTACAGTTCATGGAAATCATCTTCAATTTATTATGCATTGACACTAAATAACTACTTTATACATATGCCATCAGAGGGAATTTTTGACATTCAAAGAACATTAATGACAGTACAAGACAATGAACAACACAGACAACCAGACAAACAAGACAACATTGAACTTGACAAATACAAACACATGGAACATGTAAAGAGAGCTACGACGCACAGTGGGCCAGAACGAACTCAAATGTGCCAAAAGTCGTACCTGGTATATTTTGAATCGAAACAAGATATCCTTGGGTAATTTGGGGTAACCTCGCTAGTCATAAGGACCGCTATTCATAAGGACTACTTAATTAAGGACCGCTATCCATAACGCGTGACTAAATGAATAGCGGTTTTGTACGAATAGCGGTCCTTCTGAATAGCGGGCAAACCATAGACAAATTTCTTCGCTATTCATAAGGACATCCATTCATAAGGACCACTATTCATAACTACTCATAAGGACCGTTATTCATAGCGCGTGTTAAATAAATAGCGGTTTTCTGTGAATAGCGGTTCTTATAAATAGCGAGCGGACCCGGGTAATTTGACCCTTATGATGTAAAAAAAAAGGCTGATTGCTAAATGGCTGCTGAACAACTTTGTAATGAAAAAGAAAATAACCATAATAATGACGTGTCTCCGGTCCAACTAAAGTTTTGCTGGCATATTTGACAAGAAAAGTAGTTTGGATAAAATGAATGAACAATGTAAGGTGGTTAAACATTAAGATTTTAACGCTAAACCAAAACATTACACTAGAAAATAAAACATAGAGCATGAGTTTAGGCAAGGCTATGCAAGATTATGCAATGTACATGTACTTGCTTAATTTCCTTGAAATGTTGCTTTACCCGTTAACCCTTCATATATACCTATGTACCAAACCCAGTGCCACAGTATAAGATAGTAACTGTTCGAGATACATATACCCGTTGACATGCATTATTTATAAGTTTGGCTTTACGGTGCCCACAGACGAATAAACTTTAAAACTTGCAATTCAAACGAAGGCATCACGCGTATTTGGATCTTAGAGGGCGCTGTAGAAAGGTCGTCGCCAGAGCCATCCATACACAGAGTTTGGCCAACTCGGTTTCAGTTGGGCGCAACATGGCGTATATTCCTTTGTTACATGCTTGCCTAACAAAGCAACAGGCCGCCATATTGTTACCCACTGAAGCAGAGTTGGCCAAACTCTATGTATGGATGGCACTGGTCGTCGCTAGGGTACCTTTATAGATAGAGTTACGACATGGACGTCCTATGCACCAAAATGGCGTTCGATTTCTTTCTATTTAGAACACTCATCGGAATTGAATAGAAATGTTACGTAATAGTGGCACCAAAATGGCATTCAAATCACGGGTTGTCGTAACTCTTCTATAAAGGGACTCTTGTCGTCGCCAGAGCTACGGGGCCACTGCTCGTCTCCACCGCCGCGGTGGCTCCACTTTTGGCTTTAAAAATGAAAACATGTGGGTAGAAAATTGGCTTTAACTGAAAATACGGGCAGAAACGGGCAGACAAAATTTAGTATCAATGTAAAGCTCAGACCTTGGGAACTTTGGTTCTATAATTTTTAAAGCAGAAATGGGCAGCAATGTTAATGTTTTCCTTGTATTAATGAAAAGGTCTTATTTTTTTATTCATTTTGCCAGGTTCACCACAAAATAAGTAGTAATTATCATTTACCTTTCAAATTAATACTCATTGATATTGTTAAATGAGTTATTAGGAATACCGTAAGCAAAACACATTTATACCTTTTTTGCAAAATGTGAAAATCTTTTATTTTGCAAAATAGTGACTTTCGGAGATAATGCCGTATGAAGGGAAAAAATTCAATTTCAAGAAGAAAAAAAGACACTTAAAATATATTTAAAAAGAGAAATATTGATCAGAAGTATTCATTAGGGCGTTATATCTTCCAACAGGACATGAAAAAAGTTAGAAATATCACAATCATCAAACTCCTATTTTGGCGCACTTTGACTTTACGTTGGCCCACTCCTGCGACGCCTCCCATTAAGGGCTACACCCCGTACCATCCCGCTTAGGTCCTAAAATCCACAAATCCCACCCTTCAAAAGTATCACCTCATCATAAAATATCAGCCTTTAAATAGACTCGTGGTGTCTCTAATACGGAACAAAAGCCGCACCTGCATTGTTGTCCTTGGTATGCATACCAGAAACTTGCATTTTCGTGCCATTGGCCCATCAAGCTATTTTGTGCACGAATAGACAATTTAAACCCAACCCTGAAAAACCGAACACAGGAATACACCCCAAGAACAGCGAGCAACGCACGACGAATACAACCCCCCCCCCCACCCCCTCCCCCCCCCCCCCCCTCTTAGTGCGAGACAGGGCGCACAAAAGGCATGGGGGAATCTCTCAAAGTCAACCCGCTACCAATGCGTATTATCCCATCCAAAACAACGATACGTCTTAATTCACTTCAAAGACTCGTCACATGAACAAACCCTCCAATGACAACATCCAAAATGAATACATCTGCATAAAAATGGTTTTTCTGATCCCCCCTTTATTTTATTTTTCATTTATTTTTATTTATTTATTCTCCACACATGGGCTGCGCTGGATCACCCTCTTCAGCCAGAGATTATTCTTCTGAGGGGTCCCCTTCATGTCATAATTCTTGACCCGACATTTCTTTATGATAACTGGTCAGTACATGACAGGCAGCAATATAGGCAATTCTTAAGAACATTCTAAAAAATGTAAATTTATGCTTTTGCTGATGAAAAATTAAAATTGCGACGATCAAAAATAAAGAATAGTTCCTTCAAATGGAAACAAGCCTAATGACTCATTCACAGACAATCAAAGATGAAAGTAAATGATATTACATATCAACAAAATGTTAATGCCTAATATTATCGCGTGAGCGCGTTTTGCTGATAATAACATCATTATATGGAATGCTTATTTGTGTATGTATATTTGCATATAAAATTTAAATTGCAAATACAAAAAACATCAAATTTTCTCTGAAATTTTTATTTAAATGTGCATTGGTTAGATTAAACCTAAGTTTTGGCTTCATAATCAAACAACAATAAAACAAAAGTACGTAAGAATATGACAAATATTTTACCTTTTTCTTCCCCTAAGTTATGGACACTTTAAAATTTTTAGTGCGAAACAATGCAGGTATATATTTTATAAAACATGTATTTTCCAATGTTTAACAGCTTAGTGGCCCAGCCAAAGATTGCTTACGGTTTGTGAAATATAATCGGACTGCCTGCCGGGAAAGTAGTATTATAGATCTCGGGCATGCTTATCAATAATATTATAGAATATTGCGGCATTCACCCTGCAATCTTGGACCTCTTCTGCAACTACAAAGTGCATTTTTACATATAAAAATGTTATTGATTGTTTGTTTGTTGTTGTTGTTTTGCATTGGCTTGCTTGACGATTTCCCTTTTTTGGTATTGTGAACTGATTGTTGTTTGGTTTTATACACTTTTAAAGATAATTCAAGATGAAGACTGAAAAAAAGAATCGCCTGCAGGTTATACGATCATGTAGTATTGGGTATAGAGCTCGAGTGCCAGTATGCATCGTATGTGGATCCCATGAATACATATTTACGAAGTGATTAGGAATTATTAACAACCGGTTGCTGGAGGAAATTATAAAAAATATCATAAATCTTGGCAATGAAAAAATGTTGTCCACATGAATGAATATATATTCCATTTTAATTTTCATAAAACAATATGATAGATTACAACAATATTTTGAGACAATGTCATTTGGCTAAGCATCTGTAAAACAGTTGGAAGAGAAGGATCTTCTATTGTTCACAATATCATATTACTAATACACACGATGACGAATGCATGGGAGTTAGTAAGTAAGATGCCATCCCCCAGCAGATAGGGCGGGAGGATGGGCGGTGGTACATACTTAACGGTTCCCTTTCCGTACAAGCTGAATTAAACGTTCGTCGAATCTTGCATCGGTTAGGATAAAGTTTATCGGGGAAATGTCACGTAGCGGCGCTCCGAGTACTTGGTTTATGCTGACACTAAGAGGCATTTTACGAACTGATCGATAAACATACCTTCATGCCTTATCTCGGGTATTAATGAGCCACTCAGCCACCATTAAACATAACGTCTTTTTCCAATAAGATTATCGTTTTACTGATTCCACACTCTGGACATGCTGGAAAGAATTACATGATTCTGTTGCCAAAAGCATTTTTCTATTCGATTAGATATTAACCTATTGACTACTGAATTTTCTTATTCCCATAGGTTCCCGTAGGCAATAGGTTAATGTGCACATTGTATTATTATGTAATGTATGTATTAATTGTATTGTGGTTGGTTCTTTTAGGGAATTTGGTCTACTTCTAATATACAGTATATCTAAATGCAGTGTCAAACTTGTTTGAGAACAAGCAGCAACAACCAGAACCACATTATGGAATGAAAAATAGAGCCCAATAAATAGTAATAATAAGATCTTAACTGGTCGCAAACGAAGCATCATTTATCTACTATAATTGTTTTGTGCAATTCCTGAGAACTTATGCCACGCCGAATACAGTCAAACTACTTCAATGATCTCTTCACAGAAAATACTAAAGACCAGAGGTGAATCTTTCAAATCACAGATAATTTGCTGCATCGGAATTGCAAATCTTCTCTTCCATAACACCCAAAGATGTCAGATTGTATTTTATAAGTATTCTTTTATTAATTTCTTTTCAGTGAAATCAACAGATATACAAAAATAGAAACATTACAATCATGAATAAAGTATAAACAGAAACTTTTACAATTTACAAGTAAATCTATACGTACAAGGGCGTCAACAGCTTCTGAAAAGTGGGGGGGGGGGGACTGAGCGAGGGAGGTGTGGAAGGGGGATGCCCTCCCTCCAACGGTAGGGACTTTTTGAAGTTTTGCCATCGACGTAACGTACGTAAGCAGCACACGCAGCATAGCTTAGCGCAAGCTTACCGTATGGCTAAGCTTGCGCTAAGCTTATGCTGCGTACGCAGGACTGCACTCGATAGCGCTGCGCAAGGCCTATAATTTTAGGCCCAGGCCGCCCTCAGGCCTGGTGCGGCATCTGGCTATAGGCGAGATCTAGAAAAAAAATTTGCAACTCGATCGAACGGCGCGCCGGGCCGCGCCATGGCAGTGCTTCATGGCGAATGAAGAGGATTGGGATGATTTCAACAAGGCAACAAATGTCAACAAGGGCGGTTGAACATTTATATCTGAGTATTTCTCAAAATCAAGGCATGCAAAAGAACAAGATGGAAGTGCTTTTCAGGTTTTTAGTAATGGGTTTGAACCCAAAAAGTGGGGGGAATAAATGATATGATGTCCCCCCCCCCCCCACCTGTTTACGCCCTTGTATACGTACATGGAAAAATGTATACATTTATGGAAGAACAAGGAATTTACACATGCATGTACTTGTAATTCACTTAAAAACTGAAAATATACCTTTACATTGTCCTTTAAAATGTATGCATTCATGGACGAACATACAAAGAATTTATACAACTGAAAATATACCTTAAATATAACTGTTCCTTTATATGTTTTTTTTTTTCACTGCGCTGAAAGAAAAAAATTATTGAAGATAAAAAGGAGAAAGAAAGTTTTAAAAAAAGGGGGGATGAAATATGAGAGAGGAGGGAAAGAAATAGGAGAGACACACACGCACTCACTTATCCAACACATTACCTCACCCGTTCCAGCCCACACCCCCCCCCCTTCCCCTCCCCAATCCCTGAGAGCTCCTCTCCGCACTCCGTGACTTACAATAAGCGTAAGAATCTGCAGACAACCAGTGTCATAACAAAAGCAAATTCCCTTGGGAGGGAAGAAAGTACATTATCCATTGCACTTCGCATCCAAAAGACTCCTCCCTTCATCCGACATCAAAAGACTCCCATTTCTTTAAGTGTAATGACAAGGTGTTGCGATCTAGTGCTATCTTTTTTCTTCAACTTGATGACCTACACCTTCCTTCTTTTGAGACCCCCCCCCCCCCCCCCCCTCCCCAGCTCCAAGTGAGCTTTCAGCTTTTGAAGAAGATCACAGGACGAAGTGCTTCGGAATGTATCTTCATCACCAGCAAATCATGTGATCTTGACCCAATTCCGACTCCACTTCTCAAATTTATTGTGCACCTCAGCAATAATCGCTATTATGACAACAATTATCAATTAATGAATTTCTGCAGTTAGGAAAGTTTAAGACATACTGAAAGTTGCACAAGTACATCCAGTGCTGACGAAGGCAAAACTCGACCCTGAGAACATGAACAATTATCGCCCGATCTCCAACTTAAGCTTCTTAAGCAAGACTCTTGAGCGTGTTGTGACGAATCAGTTGTGTACCTATCTGACAGAGAATTCCCTAGATGACACGTTTCAGTCAGCTTATCGACCTTATCACAGTGTGGAGACAGCAATACTGAGAGTGCAGAATGATCTCCTCTCTGCTATGAATTAAGAGAAAATATCACTCACAGTAGTCTTAGATCTTTCTGCTGCATTTGATACAGTCGATCATGACAGTCTCTTGCCATGCCTCAACATTCAGTACGGAATAAGCGGAGTGGCCCTCAAATGGTTCTGTTTATACTTGACGTCTAGGCTGAGCTATGTTTCCGTTGGTGTTGCTAGATCAGATTCGTCCCCTCTAATAGGTACGGTGTACCTCAAGTGTCTGCCTTAGTTCCACAGTTATTTTGCATGTACACAGCATCCATCTATCTGGTATCGTCAGTAGCCACGGTCTCCACTATCATCGCTATGTAGATGATACGCAGATCTACTGCACTGTTGATCAGTCACAAGCTGCTGTCGATTCAGCTCTACAACGCATTGAATACTCCCTGACTGATCTCCACAAATGGCTCTCAAGGAACCACTTAGAGTTGAACGAGGAAAAAACAGAATATCTTGCGGTTGGCTTACGTCTGCAAAGAGCTAAGGTGAAGATTGACCATCTGAAAATTGGTAGTACCATGATCAGACCTGCAGATCAAGTGAGAAATCTCGGAGTGATCTTTGATTCTTCACTCACAATGGGGAAGCACATCACATCTGTGTCAAAAGGGGCTTGCATCTCCATACGAAATCTCAGAGAATCTGCAAGCATGTAAATCAACATGTTGCTGAAGTACCCGTTCATAACTTTGTGACGGCTCGACTGGACATGTGCAATTCAATTATGATTGGTTTGAGTCAAAATCAACTTCGCAGACTTCAACAACTTACTGCAAAATATGGTTGCAAGGTTAGTCTCTTTGCAAAGGAAGAGAGCTGACATCAATCCAATTCTACGAGATCTTCACTCACTGCTCCCTATCAATCAGAGGATCATCTTCAAACTGGGAGTTCTAGTGTTCAAAGCACTCAGTGATAAATCCCCATCCTACATCTCAGAGCTCCTAAGGAAGCATCAATCAGCACGTAGTCTAAGATCAGCCGACCAAGCTCTACTGACAGAGGCTCTCAGTCGCCCAGCCTGGGGAGATAGAGCTTCTACATCTCTGGACCTAAGCTGTGGAATAACCTTCCTCAATGTATAAGGAGTACTGATTATTTGTCCTCCTTCATGTCGGCCCTCAAGACTTACCAGTTCCCAGCTACAACATCATCTCACGAATGATAATGCTAACAAAGGATAATAGAAAGTTAAATATCTTAATTTGAAACACTGACTTAAAAGTTGAATTTGTGAGACATTCTAGAGCAAGTGCCAGGAGCACCCAGTAGAGGCGGATACTGGCGCTATACAAGAATCTGTATCATCATCATCCTCATTAGAGAACAATACACATAAGACAGGTTGCGCATGTCGTCACTCTTTTATATTTTGCTAAGTCAGTGTTCCGTCAAACTGTTTTTTTTTTATTGCGACAATTCCGGAACCTTGCGCTAGACCCTCGCTTCCCTCAAGATATTGCGTCAGTGCCTCAAAACTGCATCTGGGCCTGTCCTGTGCCATTTACATGACTCAATATATTTAATTGGCGCAATGGAATTGACGCATAGTGCGCACCAAGTATTATCTTCCCAGAAACTTCCTTCATTATGTCATATGACAATATAAAAGGTGAAAAGAACTTCAGGAATGTCACAGACACGTGGCACATTCATGATTTGAGATGTGCATTAGTGGTAGGAGAAAGGGTAGATTTGTATCCACTGAGACTAATCAAATACAAACTACCGACAATCAGAAATAATTATCCTAGAATTGATCTGATACATCAATAAAACAGGGCAACCGTGAAAGGCTTTAAATCAATTTCAAATGTCAAAGTTAAGCCAATATATCATTACATTTTATGTTTCCCATGATGTTTTGTATTCATTATATTATTCCAGTTCAGAAGCATCAGGAAAGGGGAAAAAGGGGCTCCCCGAAGGCTGTCTAATAGGACTGAATGTTTAAGGAGATGAATTATTGTCCGGGAGATGCCATTAATATTGTCCATGAGACTAACAACACAAATTTCGTTTCTAGATAACAAATTATGGAAAAGTTTGAATTAAGCATTCAACCTTCGAGGATGAAGTGGGTCAGATATAACATGGGCAGTAGTTTCCTAGGCTGTTTGGAGACGCGTAGGGCCTTTATATCATATTTTGATATGAGCTTTCTCCTAAGTATCATTATCATTATTCATTCTTGCCCGAATATCCACCCGATTCACAAATGGGACACAGTAAACAACTGTAAAATATTATGAAAATAACACAGTTTGAACTGTACAGATTATGTCATCACTAAGCTGGGTTATAGATGGAACACGTTAATGAACTGTACCTGTCATAATCTGTATTCGTGACACGTTTTCCCAGGATGGCATACGCAGAGAGCCAAAAACACGTATGTCTATGGAAAAAGTCATATGGGCCCAATTTTAGTATACCCTACCCCTAACCCTGACCACAACCAAGCCTAACCCTAATCCTCGGTTATGGTTATCGTTAGGATTGTTTAAGGGTTTTCAATTTCGGGGCTGCCCTCTGGCCACCTGTGTAGTAATCGTAATTTCAAAAGTAGTTTACATTTTCAGAAGCATACTGTGTTGTATTTCTACATGTTCTAAGCCAGCTTAGCAATTACATAAGCTGTACAGTATTAACTGTGTTCTTTTGATAGTTTTTTTTCACAGCTGTCTACTGTATTCCGTTTGTGAATCAGATGGAATATCAACTTTCATGTTTCTAAGCTTTAGGAGAGAGCGAAAGGGGCATACAAAAGTATTGACCATTTTTTTTTTTGGGGGGGGGGTAAAAATGTTAATTTGTCACAATATAAAACAAGTTGGGTAAATTTACTCAAAATTTTGGGAAAAACGGGAACATACATTTTTGCTGGGTAAAACCTTACCGAATATTGAGTAATTTTGATCCAATATTTGGTAAAGTTTTACCCGGCGTTTTTAGAGTGCATCTAAATGCACTATGTGAGATATGTTTATGTTACATAGTATAACATCTCCCTGCCCAAATATAAGTGAATGTTGCACAAATATTAATATTTTCAATATTATCGGGGGGGGGGGGGGGGCTGCAGGCTCGTGGTTCTACATGGCCCCAGCCATCTCACACCGCATCTGCCTATGAGTATATTGATAAAACTGGTAATCTGATGCATGGAGCAAATGCATTTTATAAGAAATTATCGAAATTGTACGGAATTGATAATCAGTTAAAGGTCATGAGTTTTGGTAAGCCCTCAAAAACTGTTCGTCATTTTTGTTGATAAATAACAAGATACTTGCAATATTAAGACACTGTGAAGATTTCGCCTCCTAAAGTTTAATATGAAACAAATATGAGGCAAAAACTAGTTTATGTGCCGGTACGGGCACGTAAAAACCCAACAAAGGCAGCATGTGCTATACACTGTACACACACGTGTAAAACCAATGAGTAGCTATACACAGTGATACACATGCTGTCTCTATACGAAGCCCCAAGATTGCTGTGCGGGGAGCCGTCGGGGTGGAAGGGTCCTAGCATAATGGCAGTGATCGAGCATTCATTACAGACATTTACACTGAAATTCACCAGAAATCATAGGGAATACCAAATGATCTCTTACAGACATTTTTTTATACAAGGAACAACATGAGACTATATTTAATATGTTTCTTCCCAATTTCCTTTTTGCTACCAATACTGTACATGAGCTTTAGTATGGTAACCAATTCATAAAGAATAAATATGAATATAAAATACAATGTGATTGTATTTTATATTTTGCTTTGAATTCTGCTTGATTTATAACAATGCCATCCTTTTCTTCAGCATTCTGATTTTGTGGGAATTTCATGATACTCCATTGTATTCTGGCATTAAAAATACTGGAATAGTTATTATGAAAGTTCTAAAGCAAAACGTTTATCATACCTTTGTGCTTATTCTAATAATGTTGATTTTTCTTTGATATATTCCATTTTTCTTCGTCTATAAATAAAGAAGAAAAGCACATAAGATCCCAGCGTAAAAGGCGCCTTTTTCAATTACAAATTTCATTTTCTTGAGGAACATTTTACTCTAGAAGTATTTGGAAAGACATCTAAATCAGAAAAATCAGGTCATAGTATTAGTTAGTATCACACCACAACCTATGTCAATGTTGTTGTTGTTGTTTTTTTGTTTTGTTTGTTTTGTTTTGTTTTGTTTTGTTTTTTGGTACAGCGACAGCATTCTAGGCATGTTAGGAAGACGGATAGAAACGAATATTTGTTATGGCTAAATTACGACTTTCCGAAGCAAAAATAAAGAGGAGGCCGCCTTCGATGAATTCGTAAACAATATTCAATTCTGATCTGTTACCGGGGGATTAATATTATTGTTTTTAAAAAGAATGACACTACGGGCAATATCACTAGAAAAAACATCGTTTGAAATTGAATTTTTCATGAGCGGCGATGCTTATAACCGGGGTCATTACTCGATAAATTCTGCACCATTAAGTTTGAAAGAGTGCATTGCCATTGCCAGTAAAACCAGGGGCGGCGCGCCTGGGGGGACAGGGGGAAAAATTTTCCCCTTCCTTTTCGAAATACCCAAAAGTGTCCTTTTTATTTCTGGAAAAAATGTCCCCTTTCTCTCTGATAAGTGCCCTCTTTACTATTAAAAGTGCCCCCTTTCCTTTCTAATAAGTGCTCTTTCCCCTTCTGATAAGTTCCGTATTTCCCCCCTCTGATAAGTGCCCCTTTTCTCATCTGAAAATTGGCTCCTTTTCTATATGATAAGTGCCTTTTTCTCCTTCTGATAAATGAAATTTTACTTCGGATAGGTGCTTTTTTCCCCTTTCTTATAAGTGCCCTTTTTTCCTTCTTATAAGTGCCCCTCAGTTTTCAAATAAAATGATCCCCCCATTTCTCCCTAATATGTGCCTTTTTCACCCATGATAAGTGCATTTTTTAATTCTAATAGATGCCCCCTTTCCCTTCTAATAAGTACCTATTTTCCCCTTCTGATAAGTGCCCATTTTCAAATCTGATAAGTGCCCCCTCTTTTCTTCTGATAAGTGCCCCTTTCTTATCTTATATGAGCCCTTTCCCTCTTCTCATAAATGCGCCTTTTCATATCTTATAAGTGCCCTTTTCCACCTCTGACAAGCGCCCTTTCCTCTTCTGAAAAGTGCTCCCTTCTGTTTATATTTTCCCACTGTTTCTTACAAAAAGAGGCATATCTAGCTTCAAAGAATCGGTGCGGCTTATGATAACAACAGGTACCCATATACTAAAACTACAATGTAAGGCAGCGGAGCTGGAGGCAAGAGGGGCACAATGCCCCTCACTCGAATTTGCCCATAATTTACACCAAGTATAAGGGCAATATTTTCTGAAAATTTTCCCCAAACTCGCTCGCTACGCTCGCTTGTTCTTATAGTATGTAACGAAATCAAGTCGATCGCATAAAGTATGATGATATCGATGTAATCATGGTAATCCTAATGAAAAGCGACAGGGTTAATGTACAAAATTCCTATTTTCATGCCTGAAATTCTTCTGAATGGCTGAATTGCACACAATTTTATTCTGAAATGGTGAAGTGCGGAAAGAAGTTTTGAAACGATGTGATTTTCATTTTTTATTCTAGAATATAATTTAGATATGAATATAATCTTAAAACGTTTTTCCCACGGGCTACGAGGGTTGATGTCTAACTATATTTTATGTTCTTCTTATTTTTGAGTTTTGACAGTTTCACCTGTAAATGTTGAATAGCAAAGTTTCCATTCTATAAACATCAATGTTTTAAAATCATTACTTGCACGCTTTAAACTGCGAAATATATACTTAGGAACTTTGCTCAGTTAAATTCATATCATTATTGTTGTTGTTTTATTTTCTTAATTTGTCATCTCCTGTTTCATATTTTTTTCCAATACTGAAATTATCAAACGGCTATCGATTTTTCCTGAGAATGATACGTTGACACAGGTTCAAGTTCAGTTTAAGTCTGAAACCATTGATTGTGTATTCAACCAAGTCTTCATTTAATTGAGGGAACTTCTTTCTGCTTTCACCAAATAGTTCGATAAATGCGTAGATGCGTAACCCAAGGGTTAGTTTGAGAGAATAAAATGGAAGTCTGTTTGAGGCAAACACTGACCCATGTCACAGGCTTTAAATGATCACAGTGTCACGTAGTACGTGTTCAGGACCCTGAAGCATCGGGACATCACTGGCGTCACAAGCAGGGAATCATTTCTGAGAAGCGTAGCCTACAGAACCAGACAGAGATTACCATGAGAGAACCAAGTCCTGAATCGATTGTGATTCCACATCATAGATACATGGAAGTCGATATTCGGTCTCTGCTTCGACATTCAGATGGCTAAGCTGATAACACTTGATCGCGTCCCTTAGCTCGAGCGTCATACTCCAAGGAGTCGCGGCTGTTCATTTATTATCTCGTCTCTTCTCTCGAGTTAGGCGAGCATTTTGCCCTCAGGCAATAGAGATTTATTGATTCTTCATGATCCACGTGATACAGAAGGCTTCAAAATCATCTTGCTCCTATAATTATGAACAGTGCGAAATCGCTTGGGGAATGCGAATGTTCCAAGTAAATGCAAATACAATAGACAGCATAAAAACAATCTCATGGGGGAAGATAAATCTAGTTCATTATGATTGAAGATTGCAGAGTTTGGGGGTTATGATCGCTGATGATTTGGAAATGCCAGGAAATATGTTTCATTGACAATAATTCAAGGTATTTATAGGGACCGAAGGGTCATACGCCTTCTACAATTATCTAGTTTGTATTGGAAGGCTTCATAGGGAAGGAATTCTTGACGGGTGTCTTTCGAACTCTTCAGATTTGTTGGTAAACATAAAGCATGTAAAGAGCTGATGTTACTAATACGTTTGCATAATATGTTGCGATACTACATCCACTGTAGATTCGGGTATAAAATACTTAAATAACTAAAATTTACTCCAAAAATTTAAATAGTTAGATAGCGCTCTACGGAAATGTGATGCAAACAGATATTAATACTTTATACTCTAGACCTGAGTCGATGGACAATTTTGAAAATTAATGAGCCATTAGAACAATTCGGAAAGACCGCAATTTATACAAAAAAATGATATGTTACTGATATATACAAAAAGCTTTATCCCTCCAAAAGACACAGATATGTACCTATGTAATAAAGAAAAGGTGAAAACTTGTACAAATTAAAGACTTTAATTTCACCATGCCCTGGGGACGATAAATACACTGGGTTTTGTGTAGTAATTTTCTGTCTTATTTGGAACTTTCATCTGTACTATCTACCAATATATGATGTGAATTACATTTCACCACCTATTTATTCAATATTAAACTTAATGAGGTCAAGGTCCCTGACTTTGCTGATTTGTGAACTAAAAAAGAAGAACTAAAATTACAGAAATCCGACGAAAAAGCTTAAGGGACTGGACTTTGACTTTGACTTTAAAGTAAATTAAATGAAATAAGGCTTTTCTTTTTTTTTTTCTTTTTTTTATGTTAAACTCGTGGTTGCAACTTGTTTGTTTAATTGATTTTATTTCTGCGTTCAATAGCATGAAACGAAATAATATGATATTACAGGAAAAAATATATAAACACATTTTCAGACATTAACAATTTACTTCAAATACGTATATGGGAAATTAATATTTTACAATTAATAGAATTGGTGAACGCGGGAGACCGTCATCATGGGCGGGTTGCTTGATGTCTAATTAACTTAAAAACATTAAAATGCATACTTGTGCTATACAGTATATTTAATGCAGTATTTAAAGTAAAAAGAAGAAATAGAAGGCTGCATTATATTCCATGACTATATGCATGACATCTCTATCCTGGTGCATTCAAACACATATTGTTAGCATTAGGACCTAATGCTTCAAAGGAGAAAACCCGAAATAAGAAGATCTGTAAGTATAGTTGTATTTTGATTTATTTATGGAAATTTGTGGAAATAAATAAATTTGTGGAAATGAATCAATCTGAAAACTGAAAGTGAAACTAAATTTGTTTTTATTTCTACTTACTGGGTAGAACAGTCTGATAAGCAAAATTGATTTTTATCATAAAAGAGGTCTTGTAAAAATCATGCGGAATCGATATATAAACAAAAAATACAGAGCAGTGATATATAGAAATAGGGATAACAAAATACCAATTGCACTTGAATAAACCCTGCTTGTGTAAACGTTCGAGACATCCAAGTAGACCGACAGCCCATGAGACAAAAATTTTCAGTCTCGGATGTTGCCGTAAACTTTAGATCGTCTTGTACGATAAAATGAACCCGACATCCTCGGTTTAGATCATTTTGTAGAATGAAATCATCAGCTAGAAAATATACTCTCTAATTAATTCCATCCTACTGAACACAGTGGTGCGGAACAGCTTGAGTATCAGGTTATAGGAAGGTGTTTCTTTTTTCCAGATAATTAGAGCAAGTAAAGTTCCTATGTGTCAATGATCAATACTTGCTAGTGGCCAAATACTGATGTGATGCATGGCGTTAAACGTTCCACATCAACAAGACCCCCCGCACCCTTCCAAGGAATATAGAGAAAATCTGACCGCAACTCGGGCGACAGCTTGTACTGTGTTGACGCCTATGTGTTAGAGCTGGCTGCATTCATCTACGGTTGACGTGATATAAATCACAAGTCCTTTTCGGTTTTACTTCCTTAAAACAATTACTAACATTCGAAACTGCAGGTAATGAAGCAAAAACCATTTGTTTGAGAATAGAGCACGCATTACTGGTTAACACGGTTTCGGAATCTTGAACAGATGTCACACCGTTTGAAAAAAATGCATATAGCGAAAACGGCACAAAGAGATAGAGAGAGAGAGAGAGAGAGAGATGGGAGGGAGAGGGTAAAGCAAGAAAGAGCAAGTGAGAAATAGAGAGAGATATAACGAGATAATGGAAGGAGGATACAGAGAGAAAGAGACGTAAACGAGAGAGAGAGGGGGACACAGGTACAAAGAAGAACAAAAATGGAAACTGGAATGAAGGAAAGAGAATAATTCAGATAGACATAGAGGCAAGAGAATACAAAGCTAGACGGCAGGGATTGATTTTTAAAAAAACAAACGAATAATCATAAGACTTATAATTAGATGTCACAAAAAGATTAAGAAAAATATACATAATTTGCAAAAAGTGCATGCCAAAAAGTGCACATACCCTTTGGTCCTCCATCCCAATAGAGCATTTTTACTTTGGTGATTGATGAGTAATATATTTGGAGAGTCTGGTTTACATTGGATATCTTACTGCAGTTGTTATTTAGTATAATTGTTTTTCTTAGAAAGGGGATGTGGACGTCATCCTCAAAAGATATCGAGTATCCCATTATGAAGAATTGTTGGGGGGGGGGGGGGGCGAGGGTACTCGTTTTTTCGAAGGTTCATAATTCCGAAGGTTCATAATTCCGAAGGTTCATAATTCCGAAGGTTCGTAATTCTGAAACTACAATATCCCATAGCAGGGGCTTGGTAATTTCGAAAATGAAATAGGGTTCGTAATTCCGGAAAGTTGATGCATTACTCCGAAGGTTCGTAATTCCGAAAATGAAATAGGGTTCATAATTCTGAAAATGAAAAAGGCTTCATAATTCCGAAGATTCGTAAATCCGCAAATGCAATAGAGCCCTACAATATTTTTCGGAATTACCAACCTTCAGAATTATGAACCCTATTTTATTTTCAGAATTACGAACCGACGCTTCGGAGTAGTGAACCTTCGGAATTATGAACCTTCGGAAAAACGACATAAAACAGTATTGTAACCCCATCCATGAGAGTTTATAACTTTGCCCTGTTCAAAAGAGGAACCTAATAAGACGCCGCAACATACCAATTCCACAAATTAGGCTTCGATCCCGCATCCTACTTAATTCTGTAGGGAATTCCAATCAAAGAGTGATTCACCATTGTTTATCACAATACGCATAACCTAGAAAGCTAGGCTGGGCCCTTCGAGGAAAAACAGCACTTTTCAGGAATGAGCTTTCTACAATTGTCTCTTAAATGGTATTGATTTGAACGGCGAATAACATTCTGACTGCTATACAAATCTTTATTGGATTATTCTTACTTTGTCCCCTCCTACACCCCATCCTTTACTGTGTTGAAAAATCTCAGGGCTGTCAGTAATCATTAAGTGATATTTCCGCTCATTATTTCATTTACTTAAGATTATTAATGGCACTTAATATATATATTTTTTAATGAAAGGAAGGTTCACCTGCGTGGAAACCAAATCCAAACTTTAAAAAACGAATGGAGAATCAGGCTAATGGAGCCACCTGCACTCACAAAATATTTCTATTGCTCAGGGCACAATAACCTTTCTCTTTCGACCTCGCCGAAATAATATGTATTTCACTCACAGTGGTGCGATGTCTGATGATTTGTTCAATTATACCATTTATAGCAGACCACGTGTTTTGCTGTAAATTGTAATTCTGTCAGAAAATCGATTTTAACCCAACTCATGTTTCCAGCGGGCTATACACGGCGTATGAGAGACAAAAAGGCCGAATCCATAATACGTCTGGTATGTCCATTTCTTCAGCCGAGTTCAGTGCTTTCAGGGCAGCCTATCCGACTTCTAAGAATGCTGGATCAGAATTATCGTAAAGACAGTATAAAGCAGGGTTACCAAAAAGTCGTTTGGCCAACGATATTTTAATTTCAAAGAGATAATCACATTTCTAGAAAGTTCATTTTCTGCCCTTTCATATGACACCTCAATCGGGAAAAATGAGCCAGGGATGACAAAGCTCTGTTGGTGTAAATTGATGCTTGCATTTCCATGATTTATTAAACGAATCCGTTTGCACTGGCTGCCTGTCCTAGCAATAAGCAAACAAGACAAGACTTCGTGCATGGCTGATCGTCAACAAAATGGAGTGGTGAGTACAAAACAAAAGTAAATTGATAGTGAGGTACGTTTTCATTATTAAACCTACTTGACCATGCAGTTAACAATAGAGCAACGAGTATTTCTGGTAACAGAATGAAGACGATCTGGGAGCCTTTAATAAATCATGGAAATGCAAGCATCAATTTATACTAACAGAGCTTTGTCACCCCTGGCTCATTTTTCCCGATTGAGGTGTCATATGAAAGGGCAGAAAGTGAACTTTCTAGAAATGTGATTATGTCTTTGAAATTCAAAAATCGTTGGCCAAACGACTTTTTGGTAGCCCTGCTTCATATTGTCTGTATATACTCATATGAAGTATGTATCATATGAGTGGCACCAAATGAAAGATGATGATCCAAGCTTTACAAATATGTGTCATTTATCAATCATAATTGTGATTAAGATATGATTAAACATCTATAAACCTATAGGTTTCGTTTTTTCTGGGACGCACTGTATATATATATATATATATATATATATATATATATATATATATATATATATATATATATTTATTTATTTATATTTATATATGAATTATTCAATATATTCAATGCAAACATGGCGAAAATATATTTCTCATTAGAAACTGTCTTCATTAATAAAGAAAGTGTAATTGTATAGCTGAAAAAGTGGCCATGCAGATAAAATAATCTACAGTCATCTCAAGTCTGCTTTTGCTATTGATACAACAGAATCCACCTCAAATAAATAGGACATTAATTTCAGAATGTTCAATTATTCAAGATGTTTTACATACGTCTGCACAAAGATAAGAGGATATTAGACGGAAAATTGATGTCGGCTGAGTGTATTGCAATCACCTGTCGTTCTCTCTGCTCACGCGGAATATGACGATGGTAGTATTGATTTTAGTCGGGTATTTTCCTATAATATCAAGGCCATGTTGGCTCTATTAATTAGAAATGGCTCCTAGAGCTGCCTTGTGGTGTGGATTATATGAACAAAGATTGGCCAGCTAGCAAGGCTGTCTTCTTCAAGTTTGTACGAAGTCTGTATCTGAGCAATTCAGAGGGATGAGGGTAAATTAGTATAGTTTGAATATTAAGAGACTCTCTTTACACCAGAAGAGAGTTCACATAGAAAGTCCTTCTTCTTGTAAGGAAAGGTGAGATGGATATTATTTAATAATGATAATGATAATAATAAACCATTCTCTAAATCACATTGTGATATACCATACTTATGCGTTTCGAAAAGGGTTCGGATAATATTACCCAAGCTTTAGCCCCGGCAGCCGCTATCAATGCCGAGCGCATTTTACATGTTTTAAAGAATAAAACACGAGGAAGAAAAAAAACTGTAGATAAAATGCGCTCTTGAGAGATTCGAAACCAAAACCGTTTGATTGAGAGTCAAGTGAATGAACCACTATGACGATGCTCCCACATTTATTTCTGGGTTTTTTTCTGGGGATCATTTTCTCCTTTAATGTATGGGGAAAGATCGATCGAGGAGGGTAATGATCTTGCTCAACGTCGGTGTCGGTCAAGGTTGCAACAATTCCTTAGTTCTACAGAATATGAAATGATGATTCCTTGATTTTGAATATCACACGTATATTATGTTTATATTGAATCCCATGAAATAATTAAAGGGATACTTAATACTCCAGTACTGAATATCCAGTGAGCTATAGAAGGATAGATATTTTGAATCAAAGTTTCAGGAGCGCAATGAGTATATCATTTTGATATTTTTTCTGACGAATCTCAAATAATAGCTGTTAAAACAGGGTCTATATGCATGATTAGATACAATTAATTTTAACCCTAGTATAACCTCTTCGAACGAGACATCAATGCACTCCTTTTTCTAGTCTTTTTTTACATTTTCCTGTAGATATGATCTCTTTCTCCACTTGTAAATGGGTAACCCTCTTCCCACTTCCACAGTCATCATCATGATAATTAAACAACGTATGTGATTTTGTCATTCTCGGAAAATAGTATTCCGATTTCTAATATAGCATGGACGGCGATTTTTAGTGTATTGCAATTAGACATACTTTGGTATCGATTGCTTTGGGCAAATGAGGGGGTGGTTAGTGGAGCGTTGGATTGTCGTCGACCACGCGGCATATCGTGTCATCGTGTGTTTCAGGCTTTGGGGGACACGTACCCCTAAAGCATGAAGCTGTTTTATTGAAATAGTCCTTAGTGAGAGAGGAGATAGCAGCTGGTTGCTGATTATCGACACACCTGTTACCACCATGCATTAATCAATTGCGTTCTTTTGTTTGTAAAATTGTGATTTCAATAGCAAAGTGAATGCGGCTGGTCAAAGATTTGCAAAACGAGACTCGAGGCCACGTCTGCTATACTTTACAAGCAATTTTCTTTTGATTTGAAAACACCACCATTTGTACTAAAAATGTATTAGCATTGATTTTACTGATTTGTAGCCGCGTCTAAAATCCTATTACTGCGTAGTGAATAATCATATCTATTTTGTCCATATCATTACATATTATTTTTGCTGTATTTAATTTTTTTAACCCCTGTATCCTGCCTAGCAGAAAGCGAAACGTAAGGCAAATTAAGAAAATAATGCCGCGACGTCACCACCCCGTAGGAGACATGTAGCTGCCGCAGAGCCACTGAATGACTCGTTATATAGCTGTCACACCCCGGGTCACACCTTGGCAATTTAGCCAGCGTATGCCGTCGTATGAAAATTTGGCGAATACGCTGGCGTACGTCGAATAAGTTATGGGTAAGTTCTGTATAAGTTAAGAGCACGCTGACGCACGCTGGTATACGTACGGCGAGGTTGTCGAAATTTTGTGTGCGTGCACAAAAAATTTTCGACGCATACCAGCGTATGGCTCATACGTCCCGCAGGTTGTAGGTAAGTTTGGGATCGTTGACACGCGTTCACACACGTTACTTGTAAGTTACTCATAAGTCTAAATACGTCGAGATAATGTCTATCCTACCCAAGCTTATATCTAACCTATGAGTTAAGGTGGGTTTTCACGGGGCACGTGAATGATTCGCGAAGGATGCGAGTGTCGAAGAAATGGAGAACTTGGAGAAGTTTTTCTCCGAATGGAGCCGTAAACCATTCTTGAGCAGTTTTATGCGTAGTTCACACAACGTATGTGCGAATGTCGTGCGTAGCGTTGTAGAACTATGGCCAGTCCACATACACGAAGAACACCAGACTTAACTGCGAACTTGAGTTGACAGCTGTCTTGAGTTGATCGGTCTCTTCGTGAATTGTTCGCTGTCTAGTCGCAGAATGAAGTCAGACACCTCGGCCATGCGCTTTGCGGCAAACGTGCCCCAAACGCTCGTGAGAACTTCGCACGAACTCCATGAGAATGTCGCGTGAGCAAAACCTTCGCAAAACGTTCGTGAAAGCGTCGGTTTTGGTTCGTGTGTAGCTCGCGAATAGTTGGGGAATACTTCGTGACATTCGCAAATTAATCGTCGCGAACGGTAGGCAAATTAATAGCCCTCTATTAATTTGCCTACCGTTCGCGACGTTAAAGGTTCGCGTTTGCTTCTTTGGCGAAGTCACCTGTTCTCAAGAAGTATGCGACCAGTCCGTGAATAGTTCGAGAAATGATTGGACGAACTTAGCTGCTTTTGAGAGACATGCGCGAGACATACGCGAGACATTCTCCAAACTGTCGGAATCTGTTTGCAGTTTCATGAAGATTTTGCGAACATCGCGCGCGTCGTGAGTAGGATGTGCGGATATGACGAAGCTTTCCAGGCATTTTCGAACAAATCACGACTCGGGATGCTGGAACGTTCTCAAGAAATTTCAAACTTTTTTTGAAATTCCCTCCTAATTAAAAACGACTCCCGCGTGCAGTCGTTCGCGTGCCCCGTGAAAACCCACCTAAATGTGACTGGACGTTATGACCAACCCGACGCCATTTGATAGAATGAGACTGGTCAACTCAGCAACCCACCTAAAGATGGATTTTCATGGGGCACGCGAACGATTCGCGAAGGATGCGAATGTCGAAAAAATGGCAAAGTCCAACATTCGCATTTTAGGCTCCAAAAGTTCGCTTATTGTACGCGGAATTCGTTTTTAGTTGTATATATATATATATATATATATATATATATATATATATATAAAGCAGGATAGTCCCATTCAAGCCGCAAGGCCTGCTTTCCAAGGGAGCCCTGCTGTAACAAAACACATACATGTATAATACAAATAACATACATTACAAACATATAATACAATAATTCATTTCATGAAAATGAGAAATTTATGTAAAAAGAGAAAGTGACAGAGAGAGAGGGGGGGGGGTAAGGATAAATACATGTATCCAACTTGCGAAGAAAAAAAGAAATCAATTAACCACTTGGATGTCGCGAACATTACGTTTTAAATGGGGTAGTGAGGAAGAGCATTTTGGTAAGTACGGGTAGTGAGGTAAATAGTTTTGCTGTTGTGTATGAAAAAGACTGCTTTTTATACTCGGTTCTAGATTTGGCCAGATACAATTGGTGCATTGCGACTGATCTTGGAGGACATGGATTAGCTCTCTGGAGTATAAATGGTCTTAGATAGCCGGGAGCATGACCATTCAAAATTTTATGCAAAAGTACATGGTAATTATATTCCAATCTATGTTTGACGGATTGTAATTTTAAGGAATCCAGCATAATTTGCACTGGCGTATAATAATCTGCATCTAATACTAAACGACAATAACTTTGTTTTGGCACCTCTGTAATCTCATTGAATATTTCTTTGTCAGTGATCCCCAAACAATGGAACAATAATCGATATGAGGAAGAATTAGAGTAAAATATAAATGTATAAGTACACGTTTTGTCAAGCAGTGCTTAATCCTTCGCATACATATAAGGGAGTTCATAATCTTTTGACAACATCATTGACCTGGGACGACCAATCTAAGTTCTGGTTCACAAGCACACCTAGATATTTAAACTTTATAGTTACATTTTCTACCAGTTTATCATCCATTTTGATCTGTAATTTTTTCTTCGACCTGAAAATAACATAACTTTAGTTTTGTCTTTGTGAACAACCAATCCTTTTTCATTTAACCATTTACATAAAACTTGTATGTCATTTTGTAACTGGGTTTGGACTGCCTGTACTCCATATCCTGAGGAGAAAACGGACGTGTCGTCTGCGTACCAAGAAATATTAGTACTAGAATGAAAAGGTAAATTACATATATCATTAATGCACATACAGAATAATAAAATAGGTACCCCTGAAATGACTGGGAGAAAATCACTTTTCATGCCTATGTATGACACACATTGCTTTCTTCCTAACAAGTAAGATTCAAACCATGATATCTCTGTACCATCTATGCCAAAATAACTTAGTTTCTTTATGAGAAGATTATGGGGAATAATATCGAACGCCTTTCTCAGGTCTAAGAAAACAAGCACCAGTACATGGACCTTTGTCGAGGTTATCGTACAATATCTCACAAATCTCTGTTAAACATGTTAAGGTGGAATGTTTACTCCTATAACCAGACTGCAGATCACTCATTAATTCTTTTTTTTTGTTGGTATTATTATTAAAGTATCCCATCAATTGAGAATATACTGCTCTTTCCAACTCTTTGGAAACAATTGACAGAAGGGATATAGGACGAAAGTTGCTTAGTTCGCCACTTGATTTTGTTTTGGGAACAGGGACTACTTTAGCCATCTTACTATCATAGGGGATATCCCAGATTGTATAAATTGATTAGGAATGGCAACCAATTGAGCACTAAGTTTCAATAATCTTTATATTTATGTTATTCTTTGTTTTTATCCTTCTATCATTCCCTCTTTCTATCTTCATTATGTTATTCTTTGTTTAAGTTTCTTGTATCTTCTTCTCTTTCTATCTTTCCTTATGCTACTCTTTTTTTTTATTCTATCATTTTCTCTGTCTATGTTCATTATGTAAAAAATAGGAAAGTTAGAGAGAAAAGATGATGGATGATGGATGAAGGAAAACAACATAACATTGCGAAAGAAATTATCTGGCGGCCGCCAAATACTTATCTAGCGGCCACCAATGTTATGTTGTTTTCCTTCCATCACCTTTTCTCTCTAACTTTATTTATGTTATTCTTTGTTTTTATGCTTCTATCTTCCTCTCTTTCTATCTTTCCTTTTGTTATTTTTTGTTTTTATCCTATCGTTTCCTATTTTTAACATAATGAATGTATATAGAGAGAAGAATAGAATAAAAACAAAGAATAGCATAAGGAAAGATAGAAAGAGAAGAAGATACAAGAAACTTAAACAAAGAATAACATAATGAAGATAGAAAGAGGAAAATAATGATGGAAGAATAAAACATAGATAGAAGGCAAAGATAAAATAATAAAACAAAGAATAACATAAGGAAAGATAGAATTATCCGGCGACCGCCAGATAGATACTTCGTTACTGTTTTCACGAATTGACGGATGAGCGCGCAACTAAAAGAAAGTTAATTTTGAATAAATCGCTTTCAAAGTTTTAAAGCATAATCTCAACCTCTTTAATGTATGAAGGTTGAATAAATTTTATATCCTGGGATAGATCATATTTCAATGTTAATTAGCACCCACGCCGATGAAATCGGCAGGGTTATGTAAAGGGTTCCGTATGTTTGTTACCCACGCCGATGAAATCGGCAGGGTTATGTAAAGGGTTCCGTATGTTTGTTTGTTTGTTTGTTTGTTTGTTTGTTTGTTTGTGTACAGGATAACTAGAGAACGGGTGAACGGATTTGCACCAAATTTTCAGGGATTGTTTGGATAGTGACAGGAAAGAATCGATTAAATTTTGGTGATGATTGGTTGATCCCTGCAAATTCTGTGTGACCTTCTAGTCTTCTTCGTTGAGAATGGTGCTGACGCCATATTACCAGTGTTAAGCTATCGATGCGCTTTGTTGGGATATCGGTATCGGCTCCTTAAATCTGAACAGCGCGCGGTACGTGCGAAACGGTGAACTATAGAGTCACACTGGTAATGGCGTCAGCACCATTCTCAACGAAGAAGAAAAAAAATGTTTTTAACTACTGAATTATTAGTCTAGAATATCGTAAAATTGCCCGAGTAGTCCGGTGATTCTAAAAGCAATCCTTATTTGATCTAGAGACCGGTAAGAAACTTCACAGAAATGGATAGTATTGATAGGAACAGTAAGTTTAGATTTAATTTCTCTCGAGTTTCTCACTTGCAGCAGAAAATGCTGTGGTAGCTAATGCAGCTAGACGCCGGATCGGACGGCCCAGCGCGTACATGGCACACGGCCAAATTTCGGACATCGGCTCAGATTAGCCGTGAAGTTTCATTACTTTTGCATTGTGATTGTTGATTTAGAACTCATCCTAGTTAATAATGTGGATTCTCTGGGTCTTTTACTACGGAATATCGAACATCATATTTATCAAATCTATCTGGAAAAAAAACTAGGTAGGATTTTTTATTCACTCATTCCGCCCCTTTAAAAAGCAAAGGTAGATCTAGTTCCTTTCCGTGTGCTCTAGATCGAACGTTGGACTAAATGTTGGCCTAGATTTAATTTCAGACCTATATGAACATACTACCTCATAACACCTGTAAAATTACACTTCGAATGATGCCTACTGACTTTATTTCTCACGGCTAATCCCCCAAATTTCCCGTATCTAGCATACAAGTAGCAACACCAGCACCAACACCGAACGTGAAATGAAAATTTCTTAATCCCTGGGGTATAGTGTTAGTGAACGGAATTTTGTACATGAAATTAAACACCGGCTGCCGAGCTCGGTTCAGCAGACAACATCTGACAAAAATTAAACACCGGCAACCGGAACTACGTCAGAAAATCAGAGGTCAACACCTAACACCGACTGATTTTTTTCTCATTTCATAGTCGGTGTTAGATCATGATTTCGCGGCAAAATAAACACTAACCAGTAACCACAAACACCAACACCGAGCGTGAAATCACCCAATGAAGATTTCAGTTTTGACCCCATAGTATAGTATTGCAACTATTCTGTAGCACCGCCAAGGCGTGGGTCTGCCGCCTTTGACGGCCCCTCTAGTTTGCATATTTGTTTATATTTTGGGGGAAAATGAGCTGTAAACATGATCGTCATTTCTTGAAAACACAAAATTCAAGGACGCCGCTTTGTTTTGTTTTCACGAAATGACGGATCTCAGCCGCGCGCGTGTATAACATATGAGACTTGATCACCGCGCATTTAACTGTCATTCCGTGAAAACACAATTCAAGGACGCGCTCTTTTTTGTTTTCACGAAGTGACGGATCTCAGCTGCGCACGTAAAACATACGGGACGGCTGTTAGCCGTCACTTTGTGAAAACATAAAATCCTTTTACTAGGTATTTTCTTGTTGACGTTATCGCCATAGTTACATCATTAGACATTATTATCGTCTAAAACTTTGTGAGGTTCAAGATGTTAGTGAATCATCAGGCAAAAAATGCAAAAAACTCAAAATCGAAAAAAATATGCCATTTTCCTCATTACCGTCACTTTGTGAAAACAGGGACAAATTCACTGGTTCTTATTCTGTAATAGTTTTCTTTTCTCTTTTATCTCTCCCCCTTTTTTTTTTGGGGGGGGACCCTTGATATGGAGGGGGGGGGGTTGCTCAGTTGTTTTTGTCCTCCCCCCACCTCCCCCCTTTTTGAGACCCTATTTCATTTTCGGAATTACGAACCCTATTTCATTTTCGGAATTACGAACCCTATTTTATTTTGCGGAATTACGAACCCTCTTTCATTTTCGGAAAAACGAACCTTCGGAATTACGGACCTTCGGAGTAACGAGCATGGGAGTTACGAAACGTCGGAATAACGAACCTATCGGAATTATGAACCTTTGGAAATACGAACCTTCGGAAATATGAACCTTTGGAAAAAACGACATGTAACCATTTTGGTATTTATATCTAAATTTGGGGGTCAAGAAATTACGTGGAGCATACGGCCATTTTTTGTGTTAATGGTCCCTTTTTAAAATTATAAACATTGCGTTTACGGCTAGACTTAACGTGGAAGTGCGACTTCTCCATAAAACCGCACAAACAACTTGAGACAGTAATTTGTTGAATTGAACCCCTGTATGTTTCCTGTGGGTTATCTTAACAACATTCCTTAAAGGGGGTACCCAATGCTGAAACAATGTTAGTTCATTTAAAAGATCATGATTTTATTAGAAGAAAATCATCTGCCTTAAATTTTTTAAAAATTCGTGTTGCCAGAAAAATCCCCGAAATATGGTAAGACTTCAGGATATTTTGGCCCCTCAGCTGTGTCCCAATTTCAGCTAGGTAACCACAATGTCGTCAAAGTGGTTACCCAGGTTCGCGTATTGCAGATGTGTTTCGCGCTAGACTGTACAAAATGCATTACACCTTGCGCGCATTTTGCTATAATTGCGCGACAAGGTAACCACTTTGACGTCATTGTGGTTACCTAGCTGAAATTGGGACACACCTGAGGGGCCAAAATATCCTGAAATCTTACCATATTTCGGGGATTTTCTGGCAACACGAATTTTAAAAAAAATTTAAGGCAGATGATTTTCTTCTAATAAAATCATGATCTTTTAAATGAACTAACATTGTTTCAGCATTGGGTACCCCCTTTAAGGAATGTTGTTAAGATAACCCACAGGAAACATACAGGGGTTCAATTCAACAAATTACTGTCTCAAGTTGTTTGTGCGGTTTTATGGAGAAGTCGCACTTCCACGTTAAGTCTAGCCGTAAACGCAATGTTTATAATTTTAAAAAGGGACCATTAACACAAAAAATGGCCGTATGCTCCACGTAATTTCTTGACCCCCAAATTTAGATATAAATACCAAAATGGTTACATGTCGTTTTTTCCAAAGGTTCATATTTCCGAAGGTTCGTATTTCCAAAGGTTCATAATTCCGATAGGTTCGTTATTCCGACGTTTCGTAACTCCCATGCTCGTTACTCCGAAGGTCCGTAATTCCGAAGGTTCGTTTTTCCGAAAATGAAAGAGGGTTCGTAATTCCGCAAAATAAAATAGGGTTCGTAATTCCGAAAATGAAATAGGGTTCGTAATTCCGAAAATGAAATAGGGTCTCAAAAAGGGGTGGGGGGAGGACAAAAACAACTGAGCAACCCCCCCCCCCCTGGGGGGGGGGGTTGATATGGATCAAGGGTCCCCCTTGATATGGATCAAGGGTCCCCCCCCAAAAAAAAAAGGGGGAGAGATAAAAGAGAAAAGAAAACTATTACAGAATAAGAACCAGTGAATTTGTCCCTGTTTTCACAAAGTGACGGTAATGAGGAAAATGGCATATTTTTTTCGATTTTGAGTTTTTTGCATTTTTGGCCATCATTCACTAACATCTTGAACCTCACAAAGTTTTAGACGATAATAATGTCTAATGATGTAACTATGGCGATAACGTCAACAAGAAAATACCTAGTAAAAGGATTTTATGTTTTCACAAAGTGACGGCTAACAGCCGTCCCGTATGTTTTACGTGCGCAGCTGAGATCCGTCACTTCGTGAAAACAAAAAAGAGCGCGTCCTTGAATTGTGTTTTCACGGAATGACAGTTAAATGCGCGGTGATCAAGTCTCATATGTTATACACGCGCGCGGCTGAGATCCGTCATTTCGTGAAAACAAAACAAAGCGGCGTCCTTGAATTTTGTGTTTTCAAGAAATGACGATCATGTTTACAGCTCATTTTCCCCCAAAATATAAACAAATATGCAAACTAGAGGGGCCGTCAAAGGCGGCAGACCCACGCCTTGGCGGTGCTACAGAATAGTTGCAATACTATACTATGGGGTCAAAACTGAAATCTTCATTGGGTGATTTCACGCTCGGTGTTGGTGTTTGTGGTTACTGGTTAGTGTTTATTGTTTCAGCATTGGGGGTACCCAATGCTGAAACAATGTTAGTTCATTTAATAGATCATGATTTTATTAGAAGAAAATCATCTGCCTTAAATTTTTTTTAAAATTCGTGTTGCCAGAAAATCCCCGAAATACGGTAAGATTTCAGGATATTTTGGCCCCTCAGCTGTGTCCCAATTTCAGCTAGGTAACCACAATGACGTCAAAGTGGTTACCTTGTCGCGCAATTATAGCAAAATGCGCGCAAGGTGTAATGCATTTTGTACAGTCTAGCGCGAAACACATCTGCAATACGCGAACCTGGGTAACCACTTTGACGTCATTGTGGTTACCTAGCTGAAATTGGGACACAGCTGAGGGGCCAAAATATCCTGAAGTCTTACCATATTTCGGGGATTTTTCTGGCAACACGAATTTTTAAAAAACTTAAGGCAGATGATTTTCTGCTAATAAAATCATGATCTTTTAAATGAACTAACATTGTTTCAGCATTGGGTACCCCCTTTAAAGATAACGTTGAGTTCAGGTCATGAGATTGAATTATGAAAGAAACTCTCTCAAAGCTCTCGGGAAAGGTTGATTGTAGAGCAAGTAAGAATTGGTTTGTATGCTATTTTGGAAATAAAAAAATGATAAGAAATTGACTCAATCTTGCTGAGGGTCACATTCACTGCACACAGAAATGTGTATATGGGACTACACACAAATGTTCGGCCCGAAAATTTCAGTTGTTTCTTGCCATATGTAAGAGCATTTGAAGAGCAATCCTTTTCAGGGGACATATCTACTATGACAATCGTCTAAACTAAATTAAAAAGAAAGAGAAACTCACAAATTATCTATTACCTTTCCCAGAACTCAAGCTTCCCTTTAAGGAATGCAGCACATAAGGCGAATATAAGGGGGGGGGGGTCTATTGTTTAGATAATTATTGAGAAAGGAAGAAAATGGGCATCTAAAACTGTCCTGCATTCATTCAGCAAAACGTGGTTTGCTCTTACTTAGATCGCTCCCTCACATGTATCAAATGTGAGAGTCAGTGGTGTAGCATGGGTGTAGAGGGAGAGGGAGCACTGGCATCATTGGAAGGGGAGGGGGCACGTGTCTTTCTAAGTGCATTAATTGCGAATTTTCAAGGCCAGCAATTAAGGAGGGATGGGAGGGGGTCTTATCGCCTTCTATCACGTTCCTTTCCCATCTCCCTTTCCTCTCCTGTTCTGTGAAGTCGGTAGCGTAGCGTGGGTCTGGACACTGAGGGGCCATAGGCATCACGAGGAGGACGGGGGTGGGAGCATCAATTCGTTACAGTTTTCACGAAGTGAGGAATGAGCGCGCAACTAAAAGAAAGTTAGTTTTGAATAAATCGCTTTCAAAGTTTTAAAGCATAAATCTCAAACTCTTTAGATCATATTTCAACCTCTTTAGATCATATTTCAGTGTTTAGTTCTGCGTTTGATCATTCGCCTATTTGTTTATATTTTGGGGGAAAATGAGCTGTAAACATAACCGTCATTTCGTGAAAACACAAAATTCCAAGGACGCGTAGTGACGGATTTTCACGAAGTGACGGATCTCAGCCGCACACGTAAAACATACCGGACGGTTGTAAGCCATCACTTCGTGAAAACAGAAAATCATTTTACTAGGTATTTTCTTGTTGACGTTATCGCCATAGTTACATAATTATACATTATTATGATCTGAAACTTTGTGAGGTTCAAGATGTTAGTGAATGATGTCCAAAATGCAAAAAAAAACTCAAAATTGAATAAATGTGCGTTTTTCCTCATTACCGTCACTTCGTGAAAACAGGGACGAATTCTGCCAGGTGCATGAAATGCGATTTTTCAAGGTCCTGGAATAGAGGGAGAATGTCCATAGGGTTCTGTCGGGTTTCCCCCTTCCTTTCCTTTTCTCTCAGTTTCTCCCCTTTTTTATTTGGGGGGAGGGGGTCATATAATTGGGGAGGGGACGTGCCCCTGTGCTCCTGTAGCTACGCCACTGTTCATAAGTACCAAGTGTGGGAGTCAAATCGTGGCCAAAATTCGTTACGAGCAACACGAACAAGCTCTTTAAAAACCCTCCAAGAATACTTAATTGTAAGCTACTAACAGGTTTACTAGGATGCAACGACATTAAAAGTCGTTCGGTGTGCAGCTATAAATTGTCCCCATGCTGATAACCGTCGACTTTATGGGACATATAGGACATGTTAAGATGTAATTAAACTCCTACCCGTTTTTCTATCAAATCAAACCCTCACTTGCTCCCATTACCATGAATCTATTTTCTCTATAGTGCTCTTCACTGGTAATCAGGATCTCTATCTGATATAATATGATTTTGGAAGGTGACATCCCTCATTGTGGTCATGACCATATCACCATGCATTGTTTTTTAATACGAATGGAAATTCAATCTCAATCTCCCTACTAACATAATCTTTTTAAACCATCTCATATTTATGGTCACAAAGTTTTGCTATATCGGTCATGACACTTGTTAATCCAGCTAATAGAAGTGTTGTTCACTGCGTATCAAAAATAAATATACCCAAATTTGGTAGTTCCATATAAAGAGTTAACATTCTCTGTGACCTTAATATTTATTTCATGGTAAAGACTAACTAATAATGATACCTTATTCATAATTTTGCTGCCACGGATGACTGAACATCAGGGTTTTAAAAAAAAGTCATGTCAAAAACCTCTTGTACCTAGTTTTGGCTGAAACAAGGCGTTTCAAAACCCATTCAACCCACAATGCATTAATCTTTTCAGTATGAAAACAATTGCGAAGCTTTTTTCTAAATTTATTTTGTGCATCTGAGTATCAACAGTATTTATAGATATAAACTCAAATTCCCGATAATGCTTCTTACACGCAAAACTTATGATACTTATGTCATGATGACACAATTGGCTTAATCCCTTGTTCAAGGTCAGCCCTTTTTCATCGAGTCATTCAAAGTGTACAAAGTTTATTTGAGATATCTTTATCATGGAAGTCCACTGTCAAAAGTTATCCTTGGCATTTATCTTTCCTTGCATTTGATTAGTGTTTGAAAATAGAAAACCACTGATTTCGAGATACATACCCTATGGAGGCGAGATGGTGTAAATGACATATCAGCAGAGCGTTTTTGTGTCAAGATGATAGCATAAGTCTAGAACTTTGCAAGCTCTTAAAAAGGATCAATGAATTGAATCAAGGCCCTGTGAAATCATGGATACTTTGAATCATTTTAACCAGTGTTCACCATGAATCAGTGAAAGCACGAACAAGAAATAACGTTTCAAATGATTTTAGATCGAAGTAACATAGGTACGTGACTTTGACACACATTCGTTATATCAGCCCAAACTTGGAACAAGGAGATTTTGGTGAAAACCCTGGTGCTCAGTGGCAGCAAAGTTAAGAATAAGGTATGATTAGACAGATAATTACTTACTCTTTATCAAGGTCGCAGAGGATGTGAAATTTTCATATGAGGCTACCAACACTTTTTTATACACACTGTTTATCTATTCAAATCCAAAATATATGTAAGAACAAATAATTGTATGTATAAAGAGCAGTAGCCACTTCAAGAACACATGATTAAGATCGCTTTAATAATGGACGCTTCGGTGATACACTTAAAAGCTATGTATGTTTGGGAATTCCGAAATAGTTACAATTTACCATTGTACCCCGGGGCAATATGATAGATGAAAAGGCTTTTATCCGTTTTATACTTTAAAAGATTAGAAAATAATTGGAGCCTTCTGATATAATCACGCTTTTAAAAAAGATAAAGCAGATTTGATAAAATTGATTAACACTTTTCTTTACACTATTTTTTTTTTAATTCTAATTTTCCTACCAATCATCGATTCGCCTCGACATCTTTGCCCATATTGACTCATTTAAAACGTCGATTTGTTTACCCTAATAATGTAATGTGTACTAACATTAGCTGATATAACGAATGTGTGTCAAAGTCACGTAACATATGTTAATGTGTACTAACATAATGTGTAGTAACAATAATTACGCCACCTGATCTTTAAATCACATGTTATATTATTTCATATCTCTACTTACTTTTATTTTGTTTAGCGACTCGGTCAAAGGATTGCATTATGTAGCTCAAAGAGGTGATGGAGCGCGAAAGTACCATGATCATGACATCTTATTTTCCGAGAGTGCCTTTCTTTTTTTCTCGGAAAAACGTTCATCATCTGAGGTACAGGATGTTTTCGCCTAAAACCAGACCCCAATTCGCGTGCAATGAGATAGCTTAAAAAACAAATTACAATTCACATGCGGGAATTGAAAGGCGATCGTAAGAGCGAGGTGACGTATTGCCTCATAGACGAAAGAATGTTAGGGACCCCTATGTTCAGGGTCTCCAGAACTGCGGATGCAATACGAACAGTGGTGTATCTAAGGGGGGCAGGGGCACGTGCCCTGGGCGGCACTTGAAGAGGTGCAAAAACGCAAAAAGGGGAGAAAATGAAAAAATATGATCATTAAGGATTATGCTCCCCAAAGGTAAAAAGAACTAGAAATACAGAAAAGTAAAATTTTTCGAAAGCTCGGTCGATCTGCTCCCTCGCATAACCTGTAACTCAAGGATCTTGTAATTTCGGGCCCCAGTCAAAGATAACAGTTATAAATAACGTTTTTTAAGGGTTCAAAATTTAAATAAATGTAATGCTCTCATTTCTTTGCTCGCTATCATGCAAGTTTCATCATTCTCTTGTTAAATATCCCCCCCCCCCCAATAAAGCATAAAGTGTATAAAATAGCATTTGAAAAGGTTCAACCTTTGAAAGCACTCTCAACTTTAAGTTCCCTTGCTGAATTCCTTGACTATTTCTCAAGGTTTTTTTCAATTCAATTCAATTCAAAAATGGTCTTTATTAACATACAAACATGAAGCAAATATATTAATCGTACATGAAAAGCAGCCTCAGCTGGAATATTCATGTTTACATGTTCATAGGCACAAAATTCATAAAAGACTAAACATGCAAAAAGGGTATACATTGCACAGGTTTTCATAAAAAATGGTGACATGTAAAAGTCGTTATTAATTGCATGTAAAAAGATTGAAATATATACATTCATAACAGTCGACTTGGGGGAGGAGACTAGCACTTAGTGCATATACCCGTGATAAAAGTGATAAGAGAGAGAGAGAGAAAGAATTTTCAACATTTGTTGAGTAAATCAACTAAAAAGGGCAATGGACTATTTTTAAACCGTTTTGTTCTAGCTTGAAATTGCTGATAAGTATGCATACGGCGAAGAGATATGTTAGTGTGTTTTTTCTGAGGTAACCATGTCTGACAAAAAGGGTGATTTGAAAATGATTTTGCAAATTTTATACACAGTGCTAGTCTCCTCTCCTCAAGAGTTGGTAAGTTACATACTTGACATGAATTTGTATATGAGATGTAATTATGCCCTAAAATGATCTTACATACTCTTCGTTGTATTTTTTCAAGATTATTACTTTGCTGTACGGTAAGACTACTATGGAAAGCTGGAGCACAATATTCTAAAATTGGTCTAATATAACCTGCATATATTGTCACTAAATCCTTCAAAGGCAAATTGAATTTCTTAAGTTTCCTCAACATATAGAGTTTTCTATTGCACCTCTTGACTAAGTCATCAATATGTAAATTCCATTTTAAATCGGATTGTATAATCACTCCAAGAATTTTAATACTTTGTACATTGCATAAAACGGAGTTATTAATGGAAAGAACTTCAGGAGGAGGAGGATTTTTCATAAAAGTAACATGCAAAGTAAAACACTTTGAAGGATTGAGTGACATATTATTTGATTTTGACCAGTATTGCACAGAATTTAATATGGGTTGTAGTTGTGAGATGTCAGTTGATTTACGACATTGTACTAAGGACAAATCATCAACATATTTGAAATAATGTATAGGAATATTTTTACATAAATCATTAACCATAATTAAAAAGAGAATGGGGCCAAGGCGTGTCCCTTGAGAGACACCGGCATGATTAACTTTAATATTAATTTTGAGCCCCTTCGAGAAGGAAATGAATAGAAAACCATTCATTAATATTCAAAATTCGAATCTCTACCTCTCGATGCGGTTCTCAGTTGCGAATTTTCCTGGGTAAAAATGCATAAGAAATTGCATGGGGGATAAAAATGTAAAAATCTACCGCTCGGTCACTTTGCTCCCTCACTTGTAGAATAATGTTTGTGGGCGCAACTCCATTGTTTGCCCCGGACGCCATAATCCCTATATAAACCAATGGATACGAATGCCACGTCACTCTTTATAACCAGCCATTCCAGAATCACCACACCATAATTTCCTGAACGGAAATCCGCCCTTTTTGCAAATTGACATCCAAAGTTCGTCTGTTGAGAGCCAGAAGGGCGTTAACTCTCTTTAAAAATATATGATTTCACACCCTTCTGGCTTTCGGAGATAATATACACAACTTTACACGTCCCATTTGAGTCTGATAATAGTTTCCGACAAGTCGTTGATAATGCCACCTGCTTTTGAGGGAAGCAATTTGTAATTGAGTGTTAGGTATGTAATGCGAACTGAAGTTCATCATCATTTGACACCAAAATTCGTCAATAATTGAAATAAAAGATTCCGTTCAATCAATCATTACCTTGCATTCCAATTCAACCGAATATCTTTTTAATGAAATAAAAAAGTATGAATGTTTGACTTCCAGCCCATATTGGAAGAAACAGGAGTATCTGCTATGAACCTTTCAGACATTGAATTTCAGGTGAAGACAAGTATTTTGTTCTCTAACACCTATGTGATTATAGCAATACTTTTGCACCATAAGGTTTACAATGATTAGAGGTGCGTGTCAGTTTGCTGAGTGTCTATTCATTATGAAAATGATTTTCAGGCAGTCGGTTCACAGATAGTTTAACTTTCTGAAAATGCAAATTCATGGATGGATATTGGTTGAAGTTGGTGATAACCAAAACTGAAATAGAAATATTTCTGTTTTCTTGATAAACTGTCTCTCTGAGTATTTCTTTATATCGCATGAGAACTGTCATAAACAAAGACAAAAATCCAAGGTTGAACGTACGTTTTATTTGCCATTAATGATTATGAAAGCATTTCTCAGCTTATGATGCTCGCTGTATACCCCCTCGCTCCAATCTTTCAAATTGAAATTGTAACTGGAACAATCCACAGTTTCTCATTATATGATAAACGAACACTTGTCTGATTAGAAGAAAGAAAGAAGTTTCTTTGTCATACACTTGGGACGAGTTATAGACTGCCATCTAGTGTTAATGATACCATCATTTCTCATTACACCATGATGATCTTAACACCCACAAACATTTAAACAAACTCGAAAGACACGAAATGCCACTTCACCTCGCTTTCATCATGTTAATTGAAATTTATCAAGCTGTCTGGTGAGATAAACTTTGAATAAATTGTAGGAGGGGTGAATGAACCTTTACGAGGCCATTATTATGATTATTTTTATCGTCTTTCAATCAGGTCAGTACGTATATGGTCAGGCTTGCATATTTGCAAGTGCGAATAAAGAGTTTCACTATCTAAGAGTGCATAATGCAAAAAAAAAAAAAAAAAAAAAAAATTTCCTGTGTAAACACTTTTGGGGGGCGACATAATAGAAATAAAATGATTTGGGCAAATGAATGAAGAATTTCTTATAGACTGGTGGGTTTGCCCCTTTTAGTGTTTATTAATTGAACAATTCCGAATTCTGATCATTTTAATAGACTTTTTGAAACTACAGTATTATATCAAAATATATAGGGCAGTTCAGCAATCATATAATCGCATGTTGACTGTATTTCTGTCAGAAATTATTTCAATCTAGTAATTATTTACATAAATTCGAGAGTTTTATATCGGGCTTGTTTTATGATATATACGCACACTTCACAGTTTATTCCATTTCTTCTTTCTTTATATTGATTCTCAGTCTTCCCTTCTGTGATCTAATATTATTGCCCTTCTGATTTTTTCACCTGCCTTTGTCTATTTTACATTGATTTTCTTCATCTCTATATATCTCTTTTTCTCCGTCCTCCAATTAAATGATCGATGACATCCTAGAACGGAACGCAAAAAAATTACAAAATTAAATACTTACATTTCTGCTTGTCCCAGAGGTGGTAGTTAAGGAATTCCGACGCTTCCGAATGGCTTCTTTCAAAACAGGCTCAATTGTCTTTTGACAGTAACTCACACTTTCATAATATGTTCGCACCTGCGTTGTCATTGCAAAAGCACCATTCTGTCAAATAGAGACATCATCACGACGACACAACCGTGACCTTTGACATGTCCTTCATAAACGAGAATTCATATTCAATGATGTGATATTTGAAAGGAAGTGAAATTGAGCACGTGATAGATTTAGAGTTTAGGCATTCATATCGATTCATTTCACGGATTCATATTAGATGATAGATGCTTATCAAACATCGCAAGGATCCTGAGGATTGTACTGAGAACTATTGCCTGGAGATGCAAAGGTGGTAGGTTCGAAGTTCGAACTCCAGAATGGCACTCAGGCCCTCTACATGTATAAGAAATGCATGACATTTGATGGTTCTCTCCACACGGGTGTATAAAAAAGACCCTCTGGATATTTAAAGGGTGACTAAATTAGAGAGAAAAAAGATGCTGTTTCCATGTATTTTTGCATTCAAATCACGAATCTGGCAATTGATTGTCAAAATTATGTCTTGTTTTGGCGAAAAAGGGGGAAACGTAGAGGTTTGGGGACCGTTCCTTAAAACTCGTGAGCTGATTGGCTAATTGACGTCACACCCCCAAGTGACGTATGAAGAGTAAGAGGCACAAGATCTGCAGGCTGCGGCAATGTAACATTGTACACACAATGCGGTATTTGACCCCTCTGTTCAACGGACAATTTATGAAAAAGGGAAATTAATCAATACAGTCTAAGGAGTGAATAATCATTATCAATATATTTTCTTCAAGATCAGTGAACACTTTTGCCCAAATATACAGCTCTTGTTTTGTTTTTTTAACTTTCTTGAACAATGTTCTCATCCATCTGAGCTTGCCGAACGATAGTTTTGCATTGGTCTTAAACGCGTACACAGCCGTTTTATGCGTCTGTGCAATGTACTACACATCTTTAGTACGGCAACTATGTTCCCCCTCGTACTAAGCGACTGGTGAACACTTTCGTTTGGTTTGTTTTTACTCCCGCCTTTTTTTACTTCGCTTTACATGTACTACGGTAGTACTGACTTAGATTTTTGGCTGAATTCTTCGAGTAACTTAGAGAGATGGATAGTGATCGCGAGTCCGATTTGGAGGACTTTTTTGAGCCAGATACGAACTCTGATTTATCAGATGATTTATCGATCCCGAAAGAGAAGAAGCTCAAGTGCAGTGGCATTGGGAATTCTACCATTATGTTTGAACCCCTCGCAGAAGACGCGCCAGGGCATGGTGAAGGGGTCGCGGGGAAAGGGGCCGGGGGTGAAGCTGCTGCAGCTGCTGGAGAAGAAAAGTGATCACTGCAAATTGTACTCCACTCGGGCCAACCCTTGCCACTCTGCCCGCGTGAGCATACCTTTGCGACCCACAATTTCCGTAGATTTTCATCTTTAGGAAAATGATGTACGTAGGCTTACATCATCTTTAGGGGCCTTGCTACAGCCCGCAACTATACACCGATTTGGCATTATTGATGAAATTGTGTCCCAAAATCAAAGTTATTGTGAGGAATTAAACACACGAAAATATGCGATGCAAATGGTCGATGCGCTGAATGTCATGCTCGGCACCGGGCCGGGCTGGGCCTGCCGGGGCCTGCCGGGGCCTGCGGGCGCGCACGGTATATAGGTTGGTGGAATACTTTCCCTTACTTCTCGTACGTCACAGATCACGTGATCATGATGTCGCTCGATGGTTTTTTTTTTAGGGGCGGGGCTTATGACTGTGTAAATCAGCAAAAATGTACTTTTCAAATGATTATGAAATACGACTGAATGCATAAAAAAAGTGTATGATAGATATTTTTTGGCTCCTGATGACTCCTTCCTACGAAAAATGGGCAATTAATTTTCTATTTTAGTCACCCTTTAAATTCATTGTCTTAATAGTGGTTGGATCATCATTATACCTGCCTTTAAAAATGGCAAGGGACAGGAATGTTCGGAATGGAGCTTGTGCATGCACGCATTGTGTGTGGGAAAACATCAAATAGCAGTTATGCATAAAGTTATTTGATCATTGTGTGTGGGCAAACATCATATAGCAGTTATGCATAAAGCTAAAGCATTCAGAGACAGAGTATTAACCGGTACAAAATGCATTGCTAACTTGACATCAATATTAGATTTACCCGATTAACTTTAAAAAAAAAATTATTTAGTTATCTTGATATCTTATTTTCTGATATATCATACTTAACTCTGAGATCTGCAAGTCTCTTCAATACAACATCACTTGGAAGATAGATATCTGAATATCTGTTTGACGTTGTAAAGAGGGAGTGAGACAGAAAAGTGAGAATGAGAGATGCATATAAAGAAAGTGACGATAATAAAGTACGGAGGAGGATAAGGGGTCGTAAACACGGAAGTTTTAAAGAGAAGGGTGCAAAAAGAAAATGAGGGAAAACTCGATGGAAGAAGAGATGTAGGTAGAAAAGGGAGAGAGGGAGAGAGAGAGAGAGAGAGAGAGAGAGAGGAGGGGGGGGGGACTATCAGGACAGAAACAAACACGAATAGAGGAAAATGTTTAAAGGGAAAATCTACCCTGGTATAAAGTTGATTTCAATAAAAGCAGAAAAATGTGAGTAACAAATTAGTGAGAGTTTGAGCCCAAATTTGATAAGAAATAAGAAAGTTATTACTTATTGAAGTTGTAATCATTCAAACACAAATTGGCTACTCCGTGATGTATTTCGCGAGCTCCTCTCCCATTTGCTCGGTACAGAAAATTTCATTAATTTTCATTTTATTAGTTTCTGATGAAGGAATAGATTTGTTTCTCACAGGATCTGTGTAAAATCATATGAGCAATGATTATAGCTAAAGGCCACCGCACACCTTGCGATTCGACTGGTCTGCGACCGGTCTGCGACTGAGTGAGGGGAGATGAATCGCAGGGCAATCACACGCCACGACAAGGCACAACCTGCGACCCGACTACTCTGGTCTGCGATTTGCGCATGCGCTCTTTGCTTTCTGTCATATCAATACTGCCGTCTGATTGGCTGGAAGTTGGATTGAGCCTACGATCCAGTTTTAGAGATTCGATATGTCAAATCCTTACGACTGACCTTGCGAAATGTCTCTGACTGGTCTGCGACACATATGCTGACAAGAGCTGTGACGTCACATCTGCACTCACTCCGTTGCAAATCGGTCGTAGACCAGTCGGATCGTAAGGTGTGCGGTTGCCTTAAGACGCATGTATGATTGAATATTTTCTTTGGAGAAAATGGGAATTAATGATCTTTTTAGGGGGTACGGGGCAAATGGGAGAGGAGCTCGCAAGATACGTCACAGAGTTGTCGATTTGTATTTGATTGATTACAACTGTAAAAATTCATAACTTTCTTATTTTTTAAAATCATATTTTGCACAAACCTTCAGGATCTGTTTCTACTTCTTTCAAAACCAAATTCCCCTAAACGACAAATACCTCAACAGATGTTAAGTTTTAGGTCAAATTTTCAGTTCTCTTTTGATTAAAAAAAGAAAACAACAACTAAAACGAATCCTCGAGTGAGCCAAAGCATAAAACATGAAGTGGTGTATGTTTTGAATTTTCATTTCAAAATCATGACTTCGGTATGTGGCTGAACTGACTGCTGAATACATAAAGTATAGGAGCCCCTATGAAAGTGGATCTTTCCAGCAAGTACATACTATGCATGTCGAGGTTAGAACTCGCAAATTCAAGCCGTTAGTTATTTAACCCTGCAGGAAAGATTTCAGAACGTGATGATCAAATCCTGTAAGTAACCCCGTCATACTTACCACCGTCTCCGAAGACAGAAATGGGGGCTCTTCTCTTTCTTTGCTTTTCTGTCCCTGAAGGAAGTTTGAAAGTGACTGGATGTCATTTCTTCAGGATATAGGTTAATCGGATATGAATTAGGATCCAATGAATGGTGTCTGTCTAGTATGGCTCCTCGTTCCTCGCGGCTTCTTCCCACCTTTTTCTTTTTCTGCTCTATGCTCTTAATTTCGTGCGTTTTCCTGTGAAAATGGAGTGAGGAAATGCGCTTTTTAGTTTTTTTTATGGATTCGAAGGCCTTTTTGAAGTGACACATTGTGAATATACTAAATGGGATTAATATCTAGAGAGGAAATTGATTCATTGATCTCGTAAACGTGTAATAAATAAAACCATTCATCTGGAAAGATGCAGAAATAGTTTCGTCAGAATGAAGCTAGCTGCACTAAGGCAGTAATCATGATCTTGCATCGATATACTGCATCGATAATGAATTCGTCAAATATCCGAATATCTAGCAGTCTTTAGAGTACATAATTTTATTCAAGAAGTTTCCATCCAATTTCCTTTTTGCTACCAGCATAAACAGAACTAATGCCTATCTTTAATGGAGTAAGTGTACACTTGCGAAAAAGGGTCTTAAGGAAATTGAGCTCTGTGACGCCTAGCTACATACCATGCCCTTCTTGAACATGTTGAATAGTGTCATTATTCCTGAAGCGCTTCCAAATCTCTTGAGTTATTCCGTTTCTATGATTGAGGAAACATGTTGATCTTACATGGTTATACTGGGCAAATATTACTGAAGTATAAAGTATATTTCGCAAAGGATGTTAATTTGCGTCTTCCTAGAGATTTGTTTCTATATGTCAGCCCTTCCATGACGTATCCGATGGAAGTAACGTATATTCTTTTAGTTTTCAGTAACATTTATTACGCATGTATAAATATTTCATGCTTGACGAATTATAATCAGATAAAAGCAGACTACTTTCTTTACATGAGTCTCAGTATATTTCAGGAATAGCACAACTTCTGCAGTAATCTGGAATGCAGGCAATATCGGCTCTTAGCAGTTACAAAACGGCTTGCACCAACTGATTTATTTTAGTAATCAAACTTGGTTAGCCGCTCGATCTGCTTCGATGGCTAGGCTTGGCTTCAATTTCAACGCTGATCGAGAGAGGAGGTCGGAGACGTAACCTATTCCTAGCAAAGAAAAAGCCACAGATGACATTAATGTGCGAGCTTGTGAAAAGAATAACCATAGCTCTAGAAAATAACTATACGGCTCAACGGCAATCCTTTAGGGGAGTGGGCACATTAAATATAAATCAAGACAGTTGATCAAAGGACTGAAACATACCTGAGGGAGATAAAGAAAAACAAACCCGTAATTTACAAGGGGAAATTCCCGAATTAACTATTATCACATACTGCACATGTATAATATATTCTTTTTGTGGTTTTAGTAAGTCACAAATGGGTTCTTCCCAAGGAGAAACCGCACGGATCGATGCGTTATTGAGTAGCTGCAAAGTCGTTGTTGTTTTTTATTCAGTAATTGTAATAATTATATCCGTTTATTCCGCAAAGGATAATGCAATCGCTCTGTTGGAGTCGATGACTTTGAATGAGAGGTTATAGAAATAAGCTGAGCAAGTGGCTTGTACCCAAACTACAAAGTCACATTTTGTTACCAGTTGAAAGTGTACGTATATGGAAGGCTTACCATGTATACGATTCAATGAACAGGCTCCCAATATGAGAAAATGATAGGGCAATAATTATAAAAATACAATAATTATAGTTTAATACCGAGGAGAAAATACGGTTTTGGTGATCATGAGGTTAAGAAAAATAAGCTAAAAATTATAGTCAAATGTTTTAGAGAGGTCAAAGTTCAAAATAATTATTATTTGTACGAAGGGTTTTCATGCGACCAGAAATATTGGAATATCTCATGGTTTGCGCCAAAGTATCACCGTGCAACTTTAAAGCAATATCTAATGGTTTGTGTGAAAGTACCCGGATGACCGTGCAATAAATTTCCATATTAATGGTTTGGGGTGCGCGTGACGCGTAAAGTTGTTGTTGTTGATTAGTATTTTATGGCAATCAGTCAATTTTGACTATTATCAACAACTATATATATATTTTTTTTTTTTTAACAAAAATTTAATCATTTAAATAATATAATTGACTTCTCTCTTTTTTTTTTCTCCCTTTTTTCCTAAAAGTTATTATATTATATATATATATATATTTTTTTTTTTTTTTCTTTCTTTCTTTAAAGATAAAATAGTATCATGCCAGGTTACCGAGTCCTGTCGGTTCTAAGTTGGCACCGTCCTGACAAACCTGCTCGTGTGAATACGAGTTTAAATACTCTAAGGTTAAGACGATGGATGTATGGGCGTAGCCCTTGCAAGATTCTTGGGTAAGGATAGAATAATGTCTACCTGTGTTTTATGTTGAAATCAATACAAAAGCATAAGGACATGTAATGGTTACAATTGAGGAACTAGATTCATACAGTTGATTATAATAATATGGCTTTTCTTTCGTGGGAAACTAGGGTATATATAGCATTCGCTTTGAAAATATTTTGCTCGTCGTGCCGACTCGTGAAATATGCTCATAGCTGTTGTTGTTGTTGTTAAATGGGTTTTTACAGACGTATCAATCAAATATGATTATTTACGTCTGGGACCGATTTTTAACGTCACCATCCGAAAGACGTGACTGAGATTCAAACCCGTGGGTCCGATCAGAGTTAGTTTGTAGGCGAATGCAGAGAGTTGACCGAAGACGTTACCGCTAGACCAACTCCTGATCCCCATAGCTCGTGCGATATTATACAATCATATAGTGCATGCTCTGGAGTTGTATATACCGTAATATGTGCATCTATAGCTTTAGAATTTCTCAAGTGCATTATGTGAGGTGAGTAGACAGTACGAGTCTTAGAACCTCGGAATAAGGGTTCGAAAATTATTGTCATTAATGAGTGAAATCATATCAGCCCCCAACTTTCAAAAACGCTCCACGGCCCCTGTTTATAAGATGGGAAACTGCTTGTGGGAGCTCACAATTTTTTTTACATTGCAACCTCAACCTCCACCACAAATCATAAAGTGCAAATTCATGAATTCATTGTGACGTCACACAGCCAGTCCCCCCCCCCAAAAAAAAATGCGCAATTTTTTCTCTCGCAAAAGTCTCGCAATGCGCGCTGATATAATTTACTGGTCGCAAATGTGATAAAAAGTTATCGATGCCTTGGCTTATGGGAATTTGTGCACATATAAGCTTGCAAAAGTTGTTGTTATATGCCACGGTCATGGCCATATAACGAATTACGCAATGGCAAGAAGAGTCAATCTGATCAATCAGAAACCTTCTTTCAAGGAACCCAAATATATTCCCTTTTGTATCCTACATCATAAAATTCTCGTGCAAGGACTGGACAGGAATGTCTCACGTGACATAAAATACTTTCACCATAAAGAATAAAATGGATGTCGCGTGACGTCATACCTCCGTATATTTTTCGCTATATCGATATTTCGACGTCACTTTTTGTTATTCTGGATATTTCGAAGCTGTCGATATCGCGCTAATGTTTGTGCGTGACGACCCTCTCAGTTGTATGTAGGTCTACTCTGATTCTACATTTATTTTTTTTTTTTTTTTGTTTTGTTAAATCTATATCTAGGTTTACTCTTGAATATACAATACACTCTTTTCGAGGCACCAGTTGAAATTATGGATTTTTCGGTGACTGGCAGAGTTACTATTTTCTTCGGGGCTGCCCCCTCAGAAAAATAGTTCTATGCCAGTCACCTCAGAGAATTCATCATTTCAATGGGAGAATCTCAGTGCAAGGTATATTTGATTATTATACAACACCGACTAAAGCCTCGGTCACAAATACCATTAAGAACTGCTACGAACGCCGTTCGAACGCCGTTCGAACGATTTTTAGACCATTTCTTAAGATCTTCTCAAGAAGGCCGTACGAAACCAGCGTTCGTAGACCGTTCTAATTTCGCAGCCTAGTCGATGGTCTTTTCCAAGATTTTTTTTCAACGTTGTACGAAACCCCCTCTTCTTAAGGAGGCCATACGAACGTCGTAAGAACATCGTTTGATAGAACCACGCAAGATTTTGTAGGGTCAAGGGACAATTCTAGAAGCCTTTAATTCTTACGATGATCGTAAGAACGTCTTAAGTTGTTCATAGAGGGCTCTTACGGCGTTCGTAAGAACGCCTATGAACGGAGATTCGTACGGCGCTCTTACGAACGACTCTTGGGGTTTGTAAGGCGTTCGTAAGGTGCTCGTAAGGCGTAGGTACACAATTTGTGCAACTGTTGACTTTTAGCACTACTGCCATCTTGAAAGTACCAAACTTTCAACAGTCACAGAATTTTCGACAGTACACGGCAGCGCCTTTTTGCAACCCGACAAATTATACAAAAAATCATAAGATCTTCTTGCGGATGACTTGAGAGTGCCATGAGTTGCACGTACGACCATCTTGCGACAACAAAAATCGTAAGATGGTTGTGAGTCTGACGAAAGAATAACTCATTCTTACGAAAAACGTACGAACTCTAGGGTCATTGTATAACCGAAAATCACTTCGTTTCTCAAGATGGTCTTAAGTTGTTCTTGCGTATTAAACGGCGTTCGTACGAACTTCGTAAGAAGGCCGTAAGAATCTATGCCCCGTCTACGAATCGTTCGTACGAATCTTTGTGACCGTAGCTTAAGATTCTTGCAGCCCCACTCGTCAATTTTTCATCACATGACATGCGATAAAAGAAATGTTGAACAGTATCATTCTCCAGGCGTGCAATTCCGTTTGATCCATGTGCACCATTGTAAGATGACGTCACTAACAATGTACACAGTATATTGTGAGGTAAGTGACATCATATCACTGTGCAATGGAACGAATGGATCAAACGAAATTGCACTCTGACGTAACAATAAACACAAAGCAATTCATGCAACACAAAATATGCACTAGCGATCGCGATTCGACTACGCTAGTGCAGACAGAGTACGAGTACTGTACGGTATTAGTACGTACGTACGTCGAGAGTACACATTTGGCAGGCAACGAAGCGTAGACTAACGTTAGATCTGATTTGTTCCACGAGGATTTGTTCTTTGACTTTTAAGTTTAATAACTCACATCATAGCAGGACCAAACTTTGTATTGCTAACTGATGAAGAATTGAATGAATTATTGTCCGACTCCGATGCTCACATTAATACTAAGAGAGGTATCAAGTTGGCGAAGAGCCGTCAGGAATCCTTGGCAAAAATGTGTACCGGAATCAATGTCGTTAGCGGAGGTCAACAGTTCTCAAGAACAGCTAATCTTACAGGAATCTATATTTTAACTCAAGTATTCAGAACACATCTTCTGCCACAAGCTCCGTGCAAAATGTTCATTTCCACGGACCCGTTACTTTTTACAACAGATAGATCTAACGTTATTCCTGACGTTGGATCAAAAACTAATAGACATATGGAGATACTAAGAGATACAGTTTTCTACTGTGTTTCTTATTGGATTCGATTCTTATCTGATGGATCTGGCCTTTGATACTGTTGAAATCCTGTGTTTCTTGAGAGTGATACTGATTTCTACTGTGTTTCTGATTACATGGATTCAATTCTTCTATATTATCTGATGGATCTGGGCCCCGTTGCATAAAACTGACCATTAACGGTAAGTTTGCCATCAATGGTAACTCCCATGGAAACCTTGTTTTTGATTGGCTGTTGAGTGATGTTACCATGGTAGTTACCATTGATAGCAGAGTTATGATTAATGGTAAGTTTTATGCAACGGGGCCCTGGTCTTTTTGTACTGTTAAAATCCAGCGTTTTTTGATAAACTTTTTTTTCTATAATGCTCTTAGCTCGTGCGATATACCTTTATATCCCACACAAGGCCATTCAATATTATAATTATAAGTATTTAGTCCTTTGAAATTTTTTCAGATCATTTGATATTAATTTCAACAACAGACTAATGATAATACGGAGTCCTTCATCTTCACAAGAGTTCAAGCGCTGCACCTGATCGCCCCAAACCAGTAGAGGAGGAATTGAAAAACCGGTGAGCATAGCGATCTTGAATTCTTACGAATTAGTGAAAATAGAGTGTACCAGAGGCAAGTGTATTAATTGAACCGGCGTGTCTCTCTTTCCCTCGGCTATCCATACTATTCTCAGTGACTGACCCAGTTAAAGGGAAAGTTCACCGAAGATTACTTGAGTTTAAAAAATGCAGAAAAAATAAAGAAAAATATTGGCGAAAGTTTGGACAAAATCCGTTAAAGAATAACGGAGTTATGGACTTTTGAAATTTTGATTTTGTGACGTCACATGCGAGCAGCTCCTCCATTATGTAATGTGATAAATATTCCGTAAAATACAGTTTTCTCAGAAATTTAGAATATTTTCGTCTGTGCATTTGATATATTGTCAGAAATGTTATTCAATACTAGATTCTGAAAAGAAACAATATTAATTTATCGTGGAACGTAAATGCGAATATATGGAATATTTATTACATGACCAATGGGCAGCTGCTCGCATGTGACGTCACGAATCCAAAACTTTAAATACTCATAACTCTTTTATTATTTGACCGATTTTCATCAAACCTTCGCCAATATTTTTCTTTATTTTTTCTGCATTTTTTAAACTCAAGTAATCTTCAGTGAACTTTCCCTTTAAACGAGGTCCGTAGAATGTAACTCACTCCATGTCATATATTGTACACCTTTGTTCTTAAAACCAAATGCCCCCAAATATGTAATATTTGTTTCTTGTTGTTTTTTAGCTGCCATGTTTTTTGTCTTTTGTCTAAATACAGGCTGTTCAAAATGCCCTGTAACCACTACACAAGCTGGAAAAATAAGCATTGAGGTAATGAAATATATTTCTTTATTCTGTCTCTGGAAATCTTGAAACCACTAGCGCATAAATATCAATTTTACATAGCGATCCACATATGGAGATCTATGTGCCCTTGAATACGATACATTTGTTATATTCCTGATTGAGATTCCGAATTATCAAAATGCATACAAAAAATAAACAATAAATTGCAGAGGGTTGTTAAACTCACGAAAAATCTCATATGGGCTTCGAACTTTGACAAGAACAACTGTAGATATTCAGTTTTAGCAAATCAGGATTCACAATGCAATAGAATTGAATAGATAATTAATATTATATCCCTCATTGAAAATTTCTTGCTCTTGGATTGGTCGAGAGCACTTCATGTGATTAATCATAATTCTACCAGAAAAAGAAATTACTCTGGGAGAAAAATAGGTTTAGTGACGTCTAACTTTTCAGAGTATGATAGTTTTTTTTACTATCATGCCTCCGACTGCCCCTTGCTCCCTAGAATCATTTCTTCTGACGCGTACGGTGAGCAGCCAGTAGTCTCCCTCGGCTAACTCCCGCGATGGGAGGGCGCGGGCACCAGTACCAGTGAAATTACGCCGAGCCCGAGAATTTTCATGAATCCATATAAAGAAAATGAGGGGGGGGGGGGGGGGGGGCGGGAGGCGGATACTGAACAAAAAATAGCCGTCAATTTTGCAAAATATGCATGAAGTAACACTAAGCCCAGTAAATATTTGCAATTAATAATTCTGTTAACCTATCTTGTCAAAGATTCTTGACAATTTGCATGAAATTGTGTTCGATTTACTGTTTAAAAGTGACCTGTCCGGACACACGACGTGTTGGTTATAGAAATGTAATTGGATGTAGGTCAGCAGTAGATCAGCTGTTTCTCATGCATGCGCAGTCGAGTCGTACTGACTAAATGCGCGTCGTAACAATACGCGCATGTCATCAGTCGAAATCAAAACATGGCGACCTATGGCTATGTCTAGCCCAGTGTCCGTCGAAAGAAAAAAAGATTTGATTTTAATTGACGAGGACCAAAAACAAATCAGGATTGGAAACGAATGAAGTAGCCTATATTCAGTTATCAGGTAAACTTTATCTACCGTGTTCGGTTATCAGGTAACATTTCATTTGAGTGTAACTGTAAACTGTCATAATATACCCGGTATGTCGTTTGACCCTTTTTAACTGTTTGTTAATACGGTACTGTTTGTGTTACTTTTTATTTAGTAACAAAGTTAGACCTAAATATAGATCTATTTACCGTTAGCCTACCAGACTATAACAGTAGTAGTAATTAACATTAATCAATGAAGTTTTTTAAATCTAAAGTTTTAATCTAACTGTGCTTGTGCATTTCATTATAATACTAGCCATATACTTTTCACTTTCGGATTTTCACCGATTACGTTACGGTATAGACTAGAGTCTATAGGCCTAGTCTAGATCTAGATCTAGGCCTACCCCTTAACACTTTATAACAGGATTAAACAGGATAATAGACTACCTAGTCCTAAAAGTTAGAGGCCTATAAAAGAAAATTGATATACAGGGCCTTTATTCTGAAATCTACTTCGATCTACGGGGTCGGTCTCAGGCTCAGCGACTACCAATCGGGTCAATCTATTCTAACTAAGTTAGCGTCCACTGTGTTTTACTCTAACCGTATACCGGTATAGATTTAACAACAACGCGAGATTTATACTATCTAACATTAATTTGTCATATCTAGATCAAAGTTAAATCCAAATATATTTAATTGTTGATGAGGGATATAAAACAAATATACAGGGCCTTCATTCGGAAATCTAGTGCGGTCTATGGGGTCGGTCTCAGCGACTACAGTCAATCGTCTATTTCTCTCGGGGCTCTCGCCCCTCGAGGAAATAGACGACTGTAGTCACTTCGACCGACCTCATAGATCGCACTAGATTTCCTCGGGCCCTGTATATTTGTATATTAGCTTCTCTCTCTCTCTCTCTCTTCCTCTATCCATTCTTCCCCTATATATCTTTCTTCCTCCCCTTGATCTCTGTCTTTGTATCTGTCCCTCTGTCTCTTTTTCTCTCTTCCTTTCGCTCCTATTAGTCTTAGGCTATCTCCTTTTCCCCATTATATTTCTTCTTGGACAAACCAATGCCCACTGGGGTAGTTTTCTAATTCATCTATTCGTTAAAATCATGAAACGGAGCGCTGATAAAAGATGCCCAAATGGTAGGCACCAATCACCATTATAGCTGCGATAAATATCTCCCTTTCGTGGTAATAAGCACATTTATGTTTGTTGTTTTATGTGCGTCTTTTTTTCATTAGAAGAGAGGATAGAAATATAAGGGGTTTTTCCTTCGAATTATTTTTATTCCAAATAATTAAATGGTTTAATCATTGGTCAGTTCCATGCTCTTTTTATGACTTTTCTTTTTTTTCTTATGGAGTGTGATTTTTACGAATTGATATCCACTACCTCTCCTCTCAATATATACCAGACTTTTATAAATGTAGAAAGTTATGTACAAATAGCGCTTCTACCAGCAACCACGATTTTGATTACTCTGTTAAGTTTCTCCTATAAAAACGATGATTTTTTTTCTCGAGTAACCTGAAACAGAGCCAGACTCGAACAGCACATAATTTATGTGCTTCTATAATGCTCCTTTCATCACATTTAATGTCCTTTGACTTTAAGAAGAAATGTTAAGCTTTTCAATTATCATGTTCTTGATACTTATAACTGACATAATCATGTTGATATCAAGTTTACTGTAAGTTGATGATGAATAAAGCTAGTAAAATACAATAAAATCAAGAATCCATCTACAGAACGCCATGCATGTCTACACAGGGAATGCGCTTTGTTAGACACCATATTTATTCGATTGCGAAAACTATGAAACACCTTCCTAACTGCCCTTTAAAGCCCAAGGTCTCCATGCAGGACTTCATTCAGAGCACCAAACCATGTGTTATGCACTCGCTAGCCTTTTGACTAGGCCTCGCGTCTTAGATTATATTCCACGCCGTGCACGACTTAGACGAGACTAGCTGTTGATACGGTGACTTGGCCAGATTCCGAGGAACGCGCGAGCGAGCGGCTTGCTCGCGCGTTCACTCGGGTTTTAGTGAATAGTCTCATTTCAGCTGAGCTAAATTGTCGGACATAAACCAAAGCCACGAGGCCTTGTCAAAAGGCTATGCACTCGCTGGAAAAGTGAGCCGACACAACAAGAGAGGGGCAGGGGATATCTATAATCGTCACAAGTCCAGTGGTGATCGTGGCCTTTCTGTTGGGCGCTACACTGTAAAAAAATTGGGGTAACCTCGCTAGTCAGAAGGACCGCTATTCATAAGGACCACTTATTCATAAGGACCGCTATCCTTAAGGACCGCTATCCATAATGCGTGACTAAATGAATAGCGGATTTGTATGAATAGCGGTCCCTCTACATAGCGAGCTAACCATATACAAATTATCTCGCTATTCATAAGGACTTCCGTTCATAAGGACCACTATTCATAACTATTCATAAGGACCGCTATTCATAACGCGTGTTAAATGAGTAGCGGTTTTCTATGAATAACGGTCCTTATGAATAGCGAGTGAACCCCAAAAATTTTGCCGTGTTTTCACGGGAAATTTCCTGGCAGTCAGGATGCCGGTAATACCGGAAATCAGCATATATTTACAATCGCCCGACATAAAATTACAGTCTTTTTCCTGTAAAACAACAGCAAGTTTGTTGTGTGATTGTAAATATATGCTGATTTCGGTAAACCAACAAACTTGCTGTTGTTTTACAGGAGAAAGACTGTAAAATTCAAATAACGGTAATAACGGCAATAATTTCAAAGGCCAAAAAGCCTGTAGTTTTACAGTTATTTTTTACAGTGTATGATTAAGAGCTTTCAACAGTAATGTTGAAGGTCCATTGGCCTACTTTACACTCCAATGACAGTGGATCTTCATTTCGGAATCCAATTAAATCAGAGTAAGTTGTGATCATGTAATAATGAAATATTGTGGAAAAGTTCAGGCCAGCCAGGTATGAACAAAATGGCTAAAACTTTTTAAAAACTGCTTCCCCTTGAAAATCGCCAATACGAATGTGATGACATGGGAAAAAATTAATGTTGGTATTTTTTTTTTTTTTTTTTGCTTTATTTTCGTTTGTTCGTTTTTCACAATTGAAAGCTTTTGCTAACACCATGTGGTAACCTCTAAAAGGCAGTTGATATAATTTTTTGTAAAGAATCCACTTAAGAGGCGTTTAGAGGAATTTTCAAAAAGTTATTTTTTTTCAGGTATTTTTTCTTGCTTATCAGTCAGCAATTGACTGCACATTTTCTTCCTGAATTATTTGACAGATGCTATTGATTTATGTATTTGAATACTTCCTGATCATTTTTTCTGGATTCTGATAGAATTTAATACAGTTCGTTACCGGAACTCAAAATTATCTTTAAGACTTTTTCGCATTGCAAACATTTGTGAATACACTCAATACGTTGCTAACTGCAGGAAATAAAGATTCCCTGTGCTCCGACTCAATTTAAAAGGTAGAGGAAGATTTCTTCTCTTGAATTTCATTCACAAACTGAATAGGCTAACCCAAAGTCATCCATTTTGTAAACATGTTTTGACAGATTTTCAATTCCTTTGAGTTAAGGGTGGGGAATCACTTAGAGCTATCCGAAGGCAATAGTCGTGTCTCTGTCTTAGGTCACTCTCCGAGACGTGGCTTGTTGGAAATCTGAAAATATTCGACTCTTTGGGGGAAAAGCTCTAAACCTCCCTGCAAAATATGACATCAGCTTAGAGACATCAGTGGTCCCCCCCCCCCCCTTTCGAGAATATTTTTACATCTTTTCTATTGTAGTGTAACTTTGTTGTTTTAATTTGGTTTTCACTACCGAAGGGAAGTGAGGTCGACGAAAAGCTACCCTGAAAAATTGCTTTGAATATATGGTTTGTTTTACAGTGAATGTAATTACGATAAACTGAACAATATTTTTGTCCAAAGGCTTGGCTCAGGAAACCCAGCAGAGAATAACCATCAAATTATGGCTGGAATTATCGGTTCCGCTTTGGGAATTCAGCCGCGCTGCTCAGGCAGGACTCGACAAATTTCCACTTTTGAATTCAAGATAAATTGATTATCGATAAAACGAAAGAGCGGACCTTGTGCCTCTATGCATGTAACCCGATCCGCTGCTTTTTCATGAAACGGGCTAGCATCCATCCCTCTCGCTTGTGGGGAAATAAATGAGAAGTGTGTGACCAACTGTGGATGGTTTTATTCCATCATAACAGTCATTTGCTCTACATTCCGATGCTTCTAGTTTCAGGGACCTCTGTTTATAATATTGCGATATTCGTCTCTAAATTCCCCTAGCATTGGCAGGTTCTTCGAGGGTCGTCCAAATAAATCATACCAGTGGAATGTTTTCCGTAACAATGAGTTATTAGTTGGCTGTTTTATTAAAAGAAGAAAAAGAAGAGAAAAAAAAGGAGAAGGGAAAAAGCAATCTGATCCATAGAAGTAAAAAACTAGGAAAACATTTGAAGAAACAACACCAACAAAATAACAGGGGGGAAGATGAGCTGCCTGAACCCCCCCCCCCCCCAACTCCCCTACTTGAAACCAAAATGTAAACAGTCGTTTTAATACAAGTTAGGCTGTACACGGATCATAGGCTTTCGCCGATTTTTTTTTTTTTTTTACATTTCGATCCCCCTCCCATGTGACATACCTAGATCCGCCTTCGGGGCATGCTAATTAAGCCTGTCTGATTATTATTAGGATGATTTTCTACGGCAATACATACATGTTTATCTTAAGATTTATAGAAAAAGATATTGCAGTTCTACAAATCCGAGCAAAATACCAATATATGTTTTGTGCATGCATTTGCTCAGCAGAATCAAATAATCTCTCACTGCAGTTCAACCCCTCGTGAGGCAATGCAAATGTTTGTACAATACGATACGTAAAACCAGATCATTCCACCCAGGGCCCAAGAAAAGAGTGAGAAGCTAAGCAAGGCATGAATGTCTTCTATACAATCTAGAGCAGGGGTGATTACTCAGATGACAGTGTTTTTGTATCGAATGCACGACTTCATTTTAAAAATAGAGGTTATCATAACATAGTGAGACATTGTTTCTCCCAGTACGTCGGATTATACATCGGCTTACCGAGCGTATACATTGAAAAGCTGAAAGCAAGATTTGTTTCCATTGGTAGATGTCCTAGATTGAACAGAAAATGTAGTTTTTACTTTTTCAATTATTTTGAAATGTAATTTGTTGAAAGTTGTCTGATCGAAAGAAAAGTTAAAATAGAACAGTTTAATAATGAACGGAAGGCTGAATGAGGAATAAAAGCAAGTGAGGTTGGTAAATAATGACATGGGATTAGAGCGAGATATTGTGTTTCAGAAGCAGAGGAGATGTTGGGCTTAGGAGGATAGAGAAGGTTACATCTCATGGCATCACTGGATCTTCATTTGGAAACTGAAATGGTTAAATCACTGAGATCTCTTTCACTTGACCTTTGTAAATAGATATGGGTGGAAGAGTCTTCATTCATGTAGATTTCTATTCGTCAAGATATCATCCACTTTTCTCAAAATATGTACCCTTGGCCTTTTGGACCAAGTCATTTGAATTCCTCTTTCAAATCAGCGAAAATGTAAAAGCAATTTCCGTCAGAGTACCAAGAAATAAGGATAGATTTCAGAAAAGCGAGCACCGTCGTCGAAAGAGAGGTAATGATTCTGCTAAGAATGTATAATGCATGATACAAATCGGAATTCTGACAGTTTCATTCAATTTAGCATGAGAGAATAATTGTGATCTAAGGAGAGAAATCCCTAGTAACTGAATAACGTCACTAAAAGATGCCATGCTTCACAACGTTTACCATTTTCAAATCGTCATCGCTTACTAATTCATCATTTTCCCCACACTGCCTCTTTCTTTTATTCTTTCTCGTTTTTTACATCCCAGTTTCCCAATTTTATTTGAACTCTTTAACTTGCATGCCTTATGTTAAACATCTACGTTTTCTCGGACATTTTTTTAGTATGATGTTCCATCACCTTTTTTCAAATACCCTCTCAATCTTATATATTCTTAATCTATTTCCCTTTTGCTCTCTCTCTCTCTCACTCCCTTTCTCTATTTCTCGTTCTATCTCTCTAGCTTCCCTTCTGTCTCTTCTCCTTTACATTTCCTTCTCTTCTATAGCTCTCACTCTCTCTCTCTCTCTCTCAATCTACATCTCTGTCTTTTACTTCAATTGCTGCAATTCGCTTTTTAAATTCCATCACATTATTTAAGCCCTCGGGGTTGTATCTTTCCTTTTAGGATAGAATTTGTTTCATTTTGGAAAAGTAATCAAAAAGTGCCTTGGGCGTTTCAACATAAATAATCTATACTCCTTAAAAATTCCTTTTAAGGGATCCCTAAGAAATTGTAGAAGTCCAACTTTCAATGTAATAAATATAGAAAGTCATTGTTTTAGAACACTTTATTTAATCCCTTATTTCTTATATGTTTTTAAATATATTTATTCCAGGCAGAAGATCAAAATGAAAACCCATTATTGATTGAGAAATCTATGAAGTCTTATTATTCATCATTCCAACCCCCAAAGAGAAGAGTGTGCCTGGCTTCTGGTAAAAGTGCAAGAATTTCAGCTGCATTGCATAATGTCAATTGTTCTGAATTAATTATGATGTATATACAAACTTTTTAACATGATTTGTCAAAAATTGAAATTAAAATGCATGCATCATTGTGAGAATAATATTTGAAATAAGGTCATAAAGCTTACTTCAAATTATTTGACATCCTTCAACTTTACATTGTGCAAATTGGCAGTGTGATACGAGTTTCAGCTTTTGAGTTATTAACAAGCATAGGGATCACATGATTTTGTCTTGTACAGCATCGGGACCCATATATATTATTACACATGAAATATGAAAATTTAATTATCTTTAAATTTTGAGCTAATCAGCTATTTTCATTGTTTTATTCAAATTAAACTTGTCAAATTCCATAAGAAAAGGCATTTATTATTTAAGAGGTAGACAATTTTAGAAAAATTGTTGACTAGTGTAATTTTAGTTGTAATCGGATATTTGACTTTAGTTTCATTTCATTTCATTTGTGCATGTAAACAGCCGATGTTACTTGACAAAATGTGACAAAATTTTCTGAACTCTGCCCTCCCCCCATCCTTTTTTCAAGCCTTGATTCGCCCTGCTTCACGTCCTTGTGTCCTTGCTTGCATTATGAGAGGGAAATTCGTGGTGGAAAGATACAAAGAGAGGAAAGAAAATTATTGAGGCGACATCCCCATCGCTATTGACATGGTACAGGAAATTAAGAATCTCACGTTGATAAGTGAACTTATAGAGAATGTGTGAACTTCAAGTGTTTCTCGAGTTAAATGAGTTTGGGTTTTTTTGGTCAGAATAAACCTTTAGGTTCATGGAGGTTGACTTTTCAGAGAAAGAGTCTCTTTGAGAATATTTGACTTTGCACGAATTCGATCTGAATATCATGCGCTATCTGCAGGTTCAGGAGGAAATTTTTTTTAAAATAATGATTCAAATTTTTTCAAACGTAAAATCAATAAAACACAACAATACGAAAAACAGAAACCAAGCCAACATCAAATATAAATGATCGTAAATGTTTGACGTTACCATGATAACATATAATGTTTATTCATTGATATCAAGGTGTGTATATGGCGGCTTTTTACAAGAGGTACGCAAGATTATGTCGTAATAATTATATGATAAAAGTCCAAGGCGGGAGGATGCACCTCCACTGATTAAAAAAAAAAAAGGTCGGTATAGGAAATGTGCATATATTATTCCGGTCCTTCTTGTCCTTAAATTATTAAAAAAGATTGCTATGCAAATGTCAACTGAAGTTTATACCATTCTAATGTATACAAACTATGAATGCGGTTCCTCGGTATTTTGTTTAAAGTAGTGGCTTAGGAAATTTTGGGAGGGAAGCACGTTATATGTTATATGTATTACTACTGTTACACAAATCTATTTTCATTGTCAGTTTTATTGTGCATGCATCTGCCAAATAAAATAATAATAATAATAATAATAATAATAATAATAATAATAATAATAATAATAATAATAATAATAATAGTAATAATAATAATAGTAATAATAATAATTTTTTAATAATAATAATAATAATGTGTCCCCCCCCCCCACCCCCTCCTCTCTCATGGCATGGCGACAAGGGGAAAAGAGAATAAAAAATAGAAAGGGAGAAGGGAAGGGAACGTGAAAAGAATAAGAGAATACCCCCTTCCACCAAGTATGCTCGGTACTCATCCCCAACTGAATGATACTAGAGCTCCCTTTAACCCATTGCCTAAGGGAACCGGGTGGTTCCTGTATCAAGCCCATGGGAATAAGAGAATCCAGTAGTCAATGGGTTAAAAAGACATTTCATCACATTATAAAAATAAAAATAAAATGCAGTTACTCTCTACTGCGCTTGAAAGCTTGATTATAATACAGGAATTCCAGTGCAGGAATAAAGGAACATGCGAGTATTATGCTATATCTGGAGGGTAATTTCATTTCGCGTGTGTGTCGGCATTATATTATATTAGATCCATATTCGATTATGTCTGCATGAAAACCTGTTTAGAGGAGATCAAACCGAACATACCGAAACAATAGATCTGAGAGGAAAGTTCGTCATTTAGCCGATAGGATATTTACAGGACATTAAATTCAGAAGGTTTATTCCAATCTACTTATCGATGTCTTCTTAACCTTTTCTCATGTGGTCTTCAACGCCATACTATAATCACTTTGATATTCTTTCCGCAGAGTGCAATCACCCCTACTTTTGAATGCACTTCTAAAAAATGAAAGGAATGGCATCTTGCATTTGATACTCTTCCCACATACCTGGACTGATGTAAGCATTCATTAGCTCCATTAATGTTTACAAATGCTTATCAAGTGTCGTCTCCTTGCTTCCCTCTTCCCTTGCACTTCCACTAGACTAGAAGACATCTGCAACGCTTCAGTGGCTCGCCTAGGTAGAGAGAAAGGCAAAGTTTACTCTCCAAGAATGTAAATTATTCTAGAATTACAGAATATAAATCTGCTTCGCCTTGTAAACAGGTATGCCTTTGTAATCAAGAGGCCCGGGGGTGTAGAGCCCACAAATGTAAAAATCTACCACAAATGTAAAAATAATCACAAATGTAAAAACATTGCACCCGCAAATGTAAAAATAACCACAAATGTCATAACATGTCAACCACAAGTGTAAAAATAACCACAAATGTAAAAACATTTCGCCTTACAAATGTAAAAAATTCCATTTTTACCTCAAATGTCATAACATGTCAATCGCACCAATGTAAGATCAGTTATTACGATATGTATGTGTGCGTGCGTGTGTATGCGTGTGTGTGAGGTTTCCTGATCAATAAAATCCTTAAAATATTGAAAGACCCTTTACCACAAATGTAAAAACATGTCAATTGCAAATGTAAAAATTCATAAAACTAGTGGTTTACCAGTGTTTTTCCTTTTTATGATCAGTTTACCGTTTACAGGGGCGAGGGGAAGGGGGGGGGGGCAGGGTCGAGGAGCTGATCATAAACTTCAATGGAAGGAAAAATTCACATACATGTACAAGATGTAGTCCACTGATCCATTTGCCCTAGAGATCAGTGATGTAGTTGCAATAGAACAGCAATTTATTTTATCAGTCTCAAGAGGGCGCTTGATATAAATTGAATTTGAACGTAGTTTTTACTTTTGACGCGATTTTTAATGATGAACTATTTAATGATTGAAGGAAACCAAAATGCCTGAAACCTGCATGTTATCGTTTCAATCTAGCGATAAATCCAGTATTCCAGTACACTATATTTCGCACGCTGCATATTTTTTTTTTTAATTCAAAATAAGGTGCAGCAGTCGAAGCCGTTAGTAACTCACATTATTCTTAACCCCCCAGATTTCAGAAGAAAATATAATATCATTTGACAAATCATTTTAAAAAGATAGATATTTTTGATTGAGGGTCTGAATAGTCATACAGATAGTAAAATCGATAATACGGCCTTTGCCGAGTTTCCTAGTCGGTGGAATGGCGAAATCGGCTCCAAGTCGTAGTGACGTCACAAAATTCGTACGACTGCCCACGATTTGAAACTAATTTTGCCCTTATTCCCTGTAGAAAGCTGACAGCTCATCAGCTCATATTACTTTTCAGAACCTGAATAGGTTAAATTTCATTTGTTAAAATGTCAATATTTAATGCCATAGCGATTTATTTCACAAATCGGATCGCAGACCGATCGTAAGGTGCAGTGGCGGATCTACGGGGGGGGGGGGGGGGGGGGGGGTTTAGAGGGTTTTAAACCCCCCCCCCCCCCCAAGTAAACATTTATTTGGGCAAAAAAGAGAAAAAATAGAGCATGCAAGTATGCTTAAAATCGCAAGCTAGCAACCCTAAAAATGAAAAATCTCCCTACTGTGGGAGGGGGGATACCCCCCTCCCACACCCTTCCCCCTCGCTCGCTTCGCTCGCTTCCAAGTAAACATTTATTTGGGCAAAAAAGAGAAAAAATAGAGCATGCAAGTATGCTTAAAATCGCAAGCTAGCAACCCTAAAAATGAAAAATCTCCCTACTGTGGGAGGGGGATACCCCCTCCCACACCCTCCCCCCTCGCTCGCTTCGCTCGCTCGGGCTCGGTCTCTACACTCCCTCGCAATACCCAGCTCAGCCCCTCAAACCCCCTCCTTGGAAAAAAGCTAGATCCGCCCCTGAGGTGTGCAGTGGCCTTTACACACACCCATACACACATACGCACGCACGCATTCTGGTGATGCGTCAGGCAAACTATTATTACTATCAGATCCAGCAAAATACAGTGTCTATGGAGGCACAGCAACTCGCTGCAGGCGAGTGAACTGGCCCGTCCTCTGCCACTCGGAGAAAAGGCATACAATCATAACAAACTGTATAGGTGTGATACGAAAATGGAAAATGGCCTATTAAAAAGATTGTTTGACAGCACTACATGTCGGCTTCTGCCTGTATGGCATAACTATTCAGGAGAAGAAGTTTCAATTTCCGTTTAAATATAAACAATGAGGTGGATTCAGTAATTTCAGTTGGGGTTCATTCCAATACTTTGGACCAGTAAATTGTAACAGTTTTCTTTGCAAATATTGTTCGAGTTCGTGGCAAATGGAAAAAATTACTTTGAAGTGTGGGGTATGGGTGGATAGCATTGTTTTTTACACACAGTGTAGAAACGATCGAAGGTAATTTATTTATATATAACTGATACATGAATACCCCTAAGTTGTACACATACATATCTGAGATTGAATAGACAATGATTTCATTCTGACTCTCGTAAGTATTATTAACCGAAGATGGCTTGGATTTTCAAAATTATAAAAATGATGTACATGTCTAGCACGGAAAAGAAATTCATTACAAATTTTAATTTTAAAAGATTTTTTCTTCAAAGTCTCTAGCTGCTGCCGTGGAACTTAAATTGTTATTAAAAATTTCCGCAGAAAGAGGGTGCAAGCTTTTATTGCAATGACCCTACCGTGACGCACCTGGGTATAGGTTGCGTCATTTCAATGGACAGTGCATTATTCATTTTTTTTTAGGTTTTTTTTTTTAAAGTCTTTTAAAATTAATTTTCCTTTTTGTTGTTTTGCTGAATATATTCATATATCCACACTCCTCATGTAGTGTATCGGATTTCAGATTTTATTTTTTTATTTTACATTATTTTATTTCATTTTATTTTTTATTCAATTTTGTATTTTTTATTTTTATTATACGTGCACCGTATAGTGTAGTTATGTGTTATCTTTGATTATCACGAGACTGAAATAACACGCAGGTTTCAGGCTTTGAACATTACAGCAATCATTAAATATTTCATCACAAAAAGACGCTTAAATAAAGATAATAAATTATGTTGAAATTTAATATATGAACCGCCCTCTTGAGACTGATAAAATAAATTGCTGTTCTATTGCGAAGTACATCATGTATGTGAATTTTTCCTGCCATTGAAGTTAATGATCAGCTCAGTCCTCGACCCTGTCCCCGTCCCTTTAAACGGTAAACTGGTCACAAAAAGGGAAAACACTAGTTAACCACTAGTTTTATGAATTTTACATTTGCAGTTGACATGTTTTTACATTTGTGGTAAAGGGTCTTTCGATATTTTAAAGATTTTAATGGTCAGGAAACCTCACACACACGCATAACACAATATCATAATACTTACATATATAAGTGCATTATGCAAGCAATGAGTTTTTACATTTGCGTTTGACATGTTATGACATTTGAGGTACAAATTGAATTTTTTACATTTGTAGGCGAAATGTTTTTACATTTGTGGTTAAACAGATTTTTATATTTGTGGGTGATTTTTTTTTTTTTTTTTTTTTTTTTTTTTTGCATTTGTGGTGATTTTTTTACACTTGTGGTTGACGTATTATGACATTTGTGGTTATTTTGACATTTGCGGGTGCAATGTTTTTACATTTGTGGTTATTTTTACATTTGTGGGCTCTACAGGGGGCATGTCTCATTGAGACCTGCACATCATCTGCGTAAATCACTTTCTGAAAAGCACCCTAAACTGGGATGCAGTAGGAGTAGTTTTGATACCTATAAACAGGGAAACCTGTTTAACATCTCTGATTTTTATACCCTTAAAGGCATTGATTAACTTTGCCCAGGATTGAAAAAAAAAAATCACTGTTCCAGCTAATGCTGTAATCATAATTGCAAACCTTTAGCTCAGACAGGAATCGCCTGAGTTTTATAAGCTGATCGGTCGTTTATATATCAAGATATTTACGATTGAACATTGATGTCGGGATAGAGTACCACCGAACCCTAAAGAACTCTTACGGTTGGCATACCTCGCTCTATCACAGAATACCGTACGGGCTGGAAACCCGCTCTGAAATCGCCAAGAGCTGGTGCTTGGTGTTTGTGACTGCAGCGCAGCGAAGAAGTCGAGCGACTTGCGCTAGCGATTGATCGCGATTTTCTCTTTTTTAGGATAGTAAACGGATTCCATTTTCTCTCATAATTTCACATATCCTTAATTATATATGTAGTTAGAGGACTGCACACAATTCACTGGCATTTGAGCTGATTTTACAATTTTTCACAAAGTTAATCAATCACTTTAAGGGCGATTTCCGCGGATCTTCTTCTTATCAACTCTGAATTTGATACCCTTTTACGCGCCTAATGCTGAAAAATACCCTCTTTATCCGTTTTCGTGTACGCGGATGATGTACAGGTCTCAATAAGACATGCCCAGCCATTTCCTCCCCCCCCCCCCCCTCCGGGTTAAGAGGACAGGAGTGAAAAACTTTAAAGTCATCTTTATTACTCACAGTAAAAGATTTATTTCGAGAAAAGTTTTTTTTTTATTGTGAATATATATATATATATATATATATATATACAGTGCGTATAAAAAAGTATACCCAACTTTGATAGCTTCTAATTAAAAAGCTATAACCACTGTGACCTTGAAATTTATTTCATGGTGAAGAGTACCTTTTTCTCTGTGCAATGAACCTCATGCATGACTTTCCATGACTTCCCGATGACGGATGACTGAGCACCGGAGCTTTCAAAAAGTGTGGTGAAAATTTCCTTGAACCATGTTTTGGCTGATGCACCGAATGTGGGTCAAGCCATATGAATGTGTTGCTTTAGTCTAAAATCCTTTGAAAAGGTAAATCATCTTTCTTTGCTTCAATGCTTCATTGTTTAAAGCGATCCAGTGTATCTACGCTTTTACATGATCTTGTTTCAATCCATATATATTATGATTTCAATTTTTTAATAGCCTTCTAACTTCTTGTCTCATGATAACTAAAATCTTGCTGCATTGCACCATTTCACATGCGTAAGGTGAGGTATTTTTCTCGAATAGCACATGAACTCAAAGGTTTACTGACTTTAAAGACTGAAAAAAAATAAAACAAAGAACACGATAAAAACTACTTTCGAACAATCAACTGAAAGCAATTTCAATCTATCACCTTTAGAAATGTGCGAACATTACAATGGCGTATTACGTAATCCGAACCTGATTTCTATGGGCAGTACAATAGACTTTGAAATTGCCCTTGAGTTTATTTTTCGAAAGTAGTTTTTATCGTGTTAAGGAAGGTTACATCTGTTGAGAATTACCAAATTAATTAAATTGACATTAGCACCTTGTCTATTCAAATGCACAAGATCAATAGAAATAACTAAGCGATTGTTTTCAAACAGAAATAACTGGTTTTGACCCACATTCAGCCTAAACTTGGTACAAGAGGATTCTGACAATACTTTTTGACAATCATGCTGCTCAGTCATCAATTGCAGCACGGTTATGAACAATGTAGCGTTGGAAAGAATATAAGTTGCTCTTTACTATAAAATAGATTCTAAGCAAACAGAGGTTAAAACTTTTTAATTAGAAATTACCAAAGTTGGGTATACTTTTTTTGATGCGCACTGTATATATATATATATATATATATATATATTATTATTATTATTATTATTATTATTATTATTATTATTATTATTATTAATATTATTAATATTATTATAATTATTATTATTATTGTTGTTGTTGTTGTTTATTATTATTGTCATTATTATTATTATTATTATTATTATTGTTGTTGTTATTATTATTATTGTCATTATTATTATTATTATTATTATTATTATTATTATTATTATTTTTATTATTATTATTATTATTATTATTATTATTATTATTATTATTATCATTATTATTATTATTACAAATTGCGGTAGCCAGCCCTATGTAAAGAAAAATAATGAAACCTTCCTTAATTTATTGATAAGTTCATATCTAGGGAAGATGAATATCAGTTGTATGATGAAATCTATTTTTTCTGTAAAAATTGTTATTTGAGTAAAGAGATGCTGTGTAATATTTACCACAATTAATAATGTCTACTTTGATATGATATCAAATATAAATAGGAGTCAGAAATAATTTTATCAACATGAGGAGCGATGATTATGTCGATCTCTGAAATATCGTCAAGGTTAGAGAGATTCAACGTCCTCTATGTTTTACGAAGGTTACCGTTATGTGAGACGTCTCCTCCGATGAAAGACAGATCCACTTTCAAACACGGCAACCCATACTTGATCTATTTTGAGTTAAATGCCTTACACGCACGAATCTTTTCAGGGGCAATTATAGACGCAATTTCCTGTCGGCCCAAGAGGCGTAGCCTCAGTGGAATACACATCCCTCTTGTGATAATGAGCCATTACGTGTCTCTCACCCCCAGTCATAACACCTCAAAAACAATTACAACAATTGTCATTTGATCTACCTTTTGTCATTTAGCAATGGGTATAATGCAATCTATGAATTCACCAGTTGAGAGTCCGAGGTCAATTTTTTCGCGTTGTTCTATAATGAAGTGAATTACAAAATTATGTTGCTGTAAAGCTCATAGAGCAAAATTGCATGATTAGATAATCAACGATATCCAATTCAATTTTGATAAACGTTTTGAACTTCTGAAAGACTAGTCATTGTCAGTGATTTGATTTTCTTCAGTTTTTCAATTGGTTAATTAGCTTTATTTACCAGTACCTATGATATGTATTTTACGATACAAATGCACCTGCAGACACTTATCAGACGAGCTGCGATCTTAAGCTTCAGACAAATTAAATTATCACCATCACGGATGATTGCATGTTTTCTTACAATTTATAACCTTATGAAAAAATGTTGACACTTCACTACGAAGACAGCTATCATACCAGAACAAGCTGTGAAAACAAGCCAATTCTTTAAGTGGATGTTTGGCGTTCCACTGTGGCCGGCCAGGCTGAACTCCTATCCTTGTTGTGAATACCCCTCCGCTCTCTTTCTTCTTTTTAAAAATATATTACCCTTTCCAAACGCTTTTCTCTTCCTCTTCCTCATCACCAACATCTTCTTACTGGTTTTGCCATCAATAAAAATTCTACTATTCCATATTCCCTTTCCAATTTTTTTTTCTAAAAAGCTTTTTGTTCTTCTTTTTTCTTCTCTATTATAATTTCTAGATTGAAGACAACCCCTAGTTCGATCAATGCATATAGAAGTAGCAGCAACTGAAAACTGTTGGTAATTCCATTAAGTAGCTGTGAGTAGTGGTGTCGCCAGGATGTACAAACATAATGCGCCAAAATATTATTTTGTAAATAGTTGTGTCTATTGTTGCCTCTCTTCCAATGAAATCAACAAACAAATACCCCCCCCCCCCCCCTCATTACAAATTTAAATTCAAATTCAAATTCAAATTCATTTATTGATTCAAAATCCAAACATATAGGATCATTCTCAATTTTCAGTTTACAAAGCACAGCAGGTATACAAAAGTAGCATTGAGCCTTGAGGCTCTGAAAATTAAATAATTTCCGTTGGACAATGACTATAGCTATATATTTTTTTTTTCAGAGAAGAGGTAATAATGACACGCTGGCAATTATATGTGGTTCGCATGGTGACCTAATCCTTCGAACCGATGATGATTAATCCCTTGAATGACTTTTTTTTTTCTGAGAAGAAAGAAATCAAGGACAGACCTATATCAATCATCAAATGTGATCCTAAGTGCCTACTTAACAATGACTGGATTTCAGAGAATTATGCAGACACATAACCACAAAGCTTATAGACACCCAACATTCACGTTCACACACGCACGCGCAGGGGCGGCGGAGCGTCTTACGCAGTTGGGGGGGGGGCACCAGCAAAAAGGGACACTTTGGGGGGAAAGGGCACCTACAAGGGGTGAACATAAATCGAAAATCAGACAATTTTGGGACGTTGGTATTACCCTTCAGTCTAATTAACATGATTAATACATTATCAAGCATCATTTTCTCCCTATCATTGTGGTTCTAGACACTGTTTCAGCTTCCCTAATTAGCAGTTGCGTGTTATGGTCTAATGATCAATGTGCGAGTGAGCGAAGCGAACGAGCAAAAATTTTCATACTTTCTTCTAACGCTGAAGTCCTTTGTTTGTGCATTATTTACAGCGATATAATGAAAATGACAACAGCAAATTAATTTGGGAGAATGTCTAATGATCTTATAATTCGTACATTAACCCTGTAGGGTTTTTTTTTTTAGGATTAAATCAATATCAACATACTTTATGAGATATGCTTGATATCATCATGTATTATAAGAGCTAGCGAGCTTGGCGAGCGAGTTTGGGGAAAATTTTCAGAAAATATTGCCCTTACTTGGTGTGAATTATGGGCACATTCGAGCGAGCGGAATGAGAAATCCTTCCCTGTTTCTATTATTAGAAGTAAAGAGGGGGCACTTATCAGATTTGAAAAGGGGAACTTATCAGAAGGGGAAAGTGGGCACTTATTAGAAGGGAACAGGGGCACCTATCAGAAGTAAAAATGCACTTATCAAAGAAGAAAAGGGCACAAATTATATAGAAATTAGGGGCACTTATCAGAAGGGGCAAGGGCACTTATTAGAAAGAAAGAGGGGCGCCTATCCGAAGTAAAATTGCACTTATCAGAAGGAGAAAAGGGCCCTTATTAGAGAGATAAGGAGGCTATTATCAGATTTGAAAAGGTGGATTTATCAAAAGGAGAAAAAAGGGCACTTATCAGAAGGGGAAAGTGCACTTATTAGAAAGGAAAGGGGCACTTTTAGTAGTAAAAAGGGCACTTATCAGAGAGAAATAGGCATTTCTTCAGAAATAAGAAATAAAAATGGCACTTTTGTGTACTTGAAAAAGTGGGGGGGGGGTACTGTGCCCCCCTGCCCCCCCCCCCCCGAGAGTGCCGCCTCTGCGCACACGCACCCCCTAACAACACCTATAAAACTTAAGATAACAGACATCAAGATTTAAAAAAAAAACCAAAAAAAACGAGATGGCTAATGCTGTATGCACAAAACCTTTCCGTAATCAGCAGTTTGAGTGAAAAGGTTAAAGCAAGCATCAAATGCTCATTTTAAGTGTACAATAAGAGACAATAAAATATGTAAGCGGACATAACGCGCACATGCTGCATCATTTTTATTTTTTGTTTATTATTATTATTCATTTATTTATTTATTTTTTTTTTTTGGAGGTTAGCGAACAGTTAATCTTTCGGTTATGCAACCACTGCCGGCAGGTCATCCAGATATAGCTCCCATTCACCAAGCTTCTATTAAACATTAATGCAAGATTGAGCAGAAATAACATCGATGAGATTGACCTATCTTCGTTCTATTCCCAGACCTTTCAGAAGGATAATCGTAACACGATTTGATAACCTAAATTCTCATTTCCAGCGAAAAATAGACCATTATGCATAGTAGGAGCGGACGGTGTTCTAATTTGTGATAGACGAAAAGCATTTCGAGCTATTGAAAATATTATCTTAAAGTGAAGAGCAGCTTTGTTTTCCCACGATATTTACTTTATCATATGACATACAGTCAAACCTGTCTATTAAGGCCACCCAAGGGAATCAGAAAAACTGTATTTGGAAGGAGTGCACTCCTTTTGTAAAGTGACGTAAAATTTTAAGCGAGCTGTTTGTGTTTCATTTTAATCATCAGTATACAAACTGGAGAACGTAGTGCATGTATTTGGAATAGAGTTGACTTTATTGTTTTAACCGTGTATACATTGTGCTAACATCCCAAATTGAATATGCAAAAAATATTGTTTATTACGATGGAGGATAAAAGATATATTTTCTAAAAAAACTATTGTGATGTGGAGTCAAGAAAGACAGAAACGAACATATTCATAACCAAACATTATCTACATCGACCTGTATCATAATCATTTATTATCTACCTTCCTGATCGGAAGATCCTCTTTCTTTTTGGCAGTACCCATGCGACAGTATAAATAAAATGGCCTTTAAAACATTATTCATTTTCAGCAAAAGTGTAAACCAAAGTGTTAGTAAGCTGAACATCATACTAGTCGTAATAAATTAATTTTCTTTTCGTTTTAAAGACAGCAATTTGTGTAAAGATTGACTGAAATAAGAATTGTTACATTAAATAATCAAATTAATGTCAACTTATATTCGCTTCAAACGTGCACTTTCATCCTGCAGCGTCACGTATAAGACATCCCTATGCTACTTAATTTGTCAACCCACCAGTTGAAATACGACTGTATCCTTGGCCCTTCCAGTGCCTTGATTAAAGTCAATTCATCGTGGAATTAAATATATAATTCATTAGAATTCGGACTAAAAGCAAGTATGAATAAGCCCTTTTGTCGAAGACAATCCGTTAAATGAAGCATTTTCGAGGGGATGCTGCTATTAGAAAGGCTTTGACAAGTTCTGTGTCATAAGACCTCTTCGTAATAATAATAATAATAATATTGACCATGCCGCAACAATAGTAGTAGGTCAATTCACCTAATTCAAGATCGCTCCTTTCACGTGACAGCTCAGTCGATATCAAGACGCCGTAAGGACACATAACTGTGTCACACCTTAGTCCTACCCGTACGATAACCTCTCGAGTCATTTTAAAAAGTATATAAATGTGTTACTTTTGCAGTACCCACAAAGGTACGATATTGCACCCAAGTTGATGGAGCGCGGGGCCGTTACCAATACATTTCTTTCTTTGTCCGAACGTTTTCAGTGTGAAGTTTCATTGTTCGTCTAGGTTAATTGTTATTCTTTGGGACGCGACAAACTTGAATTCGATTTGTTTGCATCATACACTCCAAGGCAAGCGCGAACACAGAGAATTGATTGAGTTGAAGAGGACAAGATAAAAGGTAGGCCATGGAGGTTTTTATGGTATATGACTGTTGGCAAGGCGGAGAGAGGTAATGAAACCCGTTTTCGTGCTAATTATGATACCGTTTTCAAGCATCCATTGTGCAATAGATAGAATGAGACTTCTTTAGTTAGTAAATTCATTAGATAAATTTCATAATTTGCTTATTAAAAAAGAATTGTTTTGTTGTTGTTGTTGTGATGATTCTGCAAGTATCCCTTTTTAAGGAATTGGTATATCATTTCTAAGATAGGTCATAGTGAATCTTATTGTTAAAAGGTCTGAAATATGTTTCAGTGCTTATTGATGCGTTGCATAAGATATGCCTGCTGTCTTGTACGGTGTACCTGTGAACATCCCATTTTTTTCTCTCAAATTACATGCGATGAAAGTAAAAAGTATTTATATCTTGCAAGGTTCTGTATTTGAAGCATATGAAAACGTCTCTACACAATTTGTCAACACATAATCCGATCCCCCGATCGGATGCCTCATACAGTGTAGCCTTTAATCAAGGCGATTGTGCTGCTCTGTCGATCCGATCCCCTCGTCAATCTTCGAAACTCGCGGAATAGTCCTCTGATTATTGCGCGGGACGTCTGTGATGCAGGAAGACGTCTCGCGCAATAATCAAAGGACTATTCTGCGCGTTTCAAGGAGGGACCACAGGATCGACAGAGCAGCACAAGGCGCCTTGATTAAAGGTTACGTGAGGGAGGAAAAAAAAAACTAGGCGTTGTGGCGTGCGCCTGTAAACCAGCTAACAGTGGAAGTTATAAACTGATTCAGCGGACCCAGGTTCGAAACTGAGTCACGTCTTTCGGATGGTGACGTTAAAGGTCGGTCCCCAGACGTAAATAATCATATCTGATTGATACACGTCTGTAAAAAACCCAATTACACACACACACACATGTAATATTTCAAAAACGAAAGCAGTGATTGAACCCAAAAATGACGCGGTTTTTTTTTTCCAACCAATCAAAACAGCTGTCACATCATTAGAATCAGAATGATCTGAACTTTCAGCTGCTGCTTCACTTTTTTATTTTGGTTAATTTGGCGCGAAATTATCAAGAGCAGAAGGCAGAAAATGCGTTTATCAGCAGTATTTTGCTCACACAATAATGGGGAAAACATAACAAATTAAATCTAAAATGACGGTACTTATTGTTTTAGAAATGAAGATTGATTCATATGACGTTAAAACTGAAAAGTCAAATTTTATAAAACTGCTTCACTTTTTGATATTGAGCTAACCTTAAGAAACAATAAAAATTAGTTTCTGGACGCGTACTTGAGCTGAAACTGAGCGTATTTTATCAAGTGCGAAAAAGTGTACATCCCGTTTCCATATGTTGACGGAAATTTGAAATGACGAACTTGCGAGAGGGTTATCATTTTAATTATCTCTTGATTTTAGAAGAGCTACATAAATAGGATCTACTGCAGTCCTTTATGGAGCATTGTTGTTCAGTTATTCTGTTGTGATGCCATCAAATAACGGATTCAAACTAGGTCTACAGAGATATTGATTTCATACCCAATGATCTGTGTTAAATGCGTTATGTACAGATCACCGATTAAAAATACTCGATAGCAGTGTAGACATCCTAGCAGTGGTGTTCATCCTAAATGGTAAGTATTGTCTGGTATGTATTTGAGCTTAAAGGGGGTACCCAATGCTGAAACAATGTTAGTTCATTTAAAAGATCATGATTTTATTAGAAGAAAATCATCTGCCTTAAATTTTTTTAAAATTCGTGTTGCCAGAAAATCCCCGAAATATGGTAAGATTTCAGGATATTTTGGCCCCTCAGCTGTGTCCCAATTTCAGCTAGGTAACCACAATGACGTCAAAGTGGTTACCTTGTCGCGCAATTATAGCAAAATGCGCGCAAGGTGTAATGCATTTTGTACAGTCTAGCGCGCAACACATCTGCAATACGCGAACCTGGGTAACCACTTTGACGTCATTGTGGTTACCTAGCTGAAATTGGGACACAGCTGAGGGGCCAAAATATCCTGAAGTCTTACCATATTTCGGGGATTTTTCTGGCAACACGAATTTTTAAAAAACTTAAGGCACATGATTTTCTGCTAATAAAATCATGATCTTTTAAATGAACTAACATTGTTTCAGCATTGGGTACCCCCTTTAAATAGAAGTCAATAATGAAATCGTATATTTTAAAATGTATTTAAGGAGGAAGCGCGATGGTCCAGTGGTAGAGCAGTGGTCTCGGTCTCGTAACTGGGAGGACCCGGGTTCGAAACCAAGTGGATGAGCTTGTGCATTTTGTAATGCATTTTAATGCCTACTCGTTACCAAGTCCCTCGGAGAGGACTTACAGCAGTCGGCCCCTGGTTGCTTACTTACAAGCATAGCAGTCAGGTAAAAACCATCACAACAAACCAAATAAACACAAGTTTGACAGACAAAAAAGCATACTGGCAGATCGTTGAAAAATAGTGATATTATATAGGGTATTAAGAAAGTGCATTAGGATATGTTTTGACATAAAGTATATCATGAAATATATGTAGGAACGCTGTATAAACGTCATACATAATGATTCAAACGGGAATTGTGAAGAAACACAGAAACAACAGAAACCATGAAAAAACATACTTATTGCGATAGACGTATATATAGAGAGAGAGACAAAGAGAGAAATAGACAGGCAGACATATAGAGGGAGAGGGACAGACAGGCAGACTAAGAGAGATAGAGAGAGAGAAGAGAGAGAGAGAGAATGCAATTAATAGATTTAGATGTTTCTTATATTGTATGTCTGCAGCCTCACTGTAGCATTTCCTATATGTCTTCATTTAGAGGGGTTGCTTGATAAGCTTTCAGTATATATACATAAATAGAAAACAAAAATAGTAATTACTTTTACAGCTGTGTTGATATCATAAAATATTATGAATAATTTAGAGGTACTTGGCAGGGAAAGAGATATGAAACAAGACTGGTCTGGTCTACGTTAAGTTTCCATTGACACAGATATACCTGGAATAGCAAATTCGCAACTGTCCAATCAGTGGTAAGAATCATTCCGCCATGCTTTCAATTATTGTTGGAATGTATGATTTATATCTGGCACGGGTCTTTTCATTGGCAATCTGGCCGCCATTACTGGACTGTTGATTGGTGGTCTATAGACATCCTGGCTATCAAAAGATCTCCATCGTCTTCCATCATCCAGCTATAATCGGCTAAACGACATGTCATTACGGCATCGCCACCACAACATCTTTACACATTCCTCGTCTAACAGACCGCCATCTCTCCTCACTTTCTTCCTAGCTTGGGGATACTGATAACGTCGACGGAAGACTTTCAAAAATTCGTGCTTCGACAAAACTTGCGATATTGAATTAATTTCTTTTCAGCAGCTTCAAAAAACGGTCTTTATCTAAACGGCTAATATTTTTCACTAGCTTTCAAAAACACTGTATCATCAGTATATACATACATAGGGAAATACGGCGGTTATCATGCGCATATATGATTAATTAGTTGTTCTTTATAGCATGATTCCTCTTCTCTCTCTCTCTCTCTCTCTCTCCCTCTCTCTCTCTCTCTCTCTCTCTCTCTCTCTTCTACATTTCCCATTTTATGTCTCTTTCTTGTTTCACTCTCTCCTCAACACTTCCCTCCACTCCTAAATTCATCCCCTTCAGTTCCCACTATTCCTACTTTACACACAAAAGGTACTTCCTTCTGTCCGAATTTCTTTGCATCATATATATATGCAACCAAAAAAGTTGATGGGGCAAGAGAATGGAGAAAAGGGGAATCCCTTTCTCCGTTCTCTTACCCCATCAGCTTTTTTTGTTCTTTTGTTTTTCTTTGCCTGATGGCACGAAAAGTGTTTAAATTTCGGCAAACTGAACTGGCGATAAAATCGTTTTAGGCATATCTTTAAAGAGATCTATCAAATGATCATTTCATAATCTGATAATGCCATTATGAGCTTTTAAATTTAATCTTTAGAATACATCTTACGTGTTACTCCCATCATTATGTCAACCATAATTGCAAACTCATATTCCGATCCAATTTCACATGCCTTTTCTTTCATTTTCCAAGAAATCCATATACAATAGAGATACACAAGTAAGGACCACTATTGTTATACAATGTGTAACGATGGAACCTGAAACCGACTGTTAAAATGACCAGAAGAAATGACATGATAAGTATGTGATTAAGTCCTGATGACATTCAATACCATACACTTCACTAGCCTGTCTCGCCTAAATACACAGCAGGATTAGACAATTGCCATGTGACGTAACGAATGACGCAGATGACCAGAAAGATGTATAAAAAATTACAGAAAGATGCATGAGGAGAACTATATTTGACGGGTGCAAGAAAAAGTTAAACTCAAGTTAATCGAAAATCCGCTGTCGAATTGTTGCGAAATGCGTCCATGGCTAAGAGCTATATAATTTATTTTTTTCTTGAATAAAACAAGCAAGTACTTAGCCAATTTCGAACTTTATTTGAGAACGTCTTTCACTAATAACTAAGTCATATTTCATTCAACAGTAATTTAATTTTGTGCATTATCTTACAAATCAAAATGAAAATAATTAACGCACGCACGTCATCACGGGCATTAAGTCATTGTGTTGATAGCACAGGTGGATTCCTATAATCTGTCATACGCCTGCTTCATGGAAACTTCTTAAGAGAATTCCATTCCATTAGTATGATTAACTTTAATGGAAACGAGTTATTTCCAATTTGGACATCTACGATACATTTTCAATCGATGTTAGATCTCGGGTTACTTATTGGGACAGTGATAGCCCACTTTTTACAATGCATTTCCTTCTAGAATCAAGTTAGCAATCCTCTTCTTTTGGGGACACTGCCTGTAATTTACTAGTGTAACCTACTTTAGCCAAGTGATTGCCTAGTAAAGAAATCGGGGGTTTAGATTTGTATAATATGAATAAAAATAGAATACTCGAACCATTAAAGCAGAATAGTACAGTACTTGTGAAATGTATGTAGTGTTTTGTCCTTCAATTCATAATCTTGAATATATTGAAGAGAGGTTGAAGGAAGGACGTGTTTCACAAGGGCTCCGGCATTTGTGGGTTTCCTGACCTCTTTCTTGAACGTAGATGGGAAGTGCCTTATATGGACTTGGAGCGAAATTTACGCTGATTATAGATATTATCTTCGTTCATCAATTTTTTCATTCATTTTGATCTTTTCGAACCTTTTTCGTCAATTTTCGTCCACTTTTCACGTCTGCTGAATTTTGAAAAACTCTTCTTCGCGCATCAACGCATCATATTCTGCGCATCTCATCTGTGTAACTAGAGGTCTTCACCAACACCTGTTACTGACTTGTTTCCTTGTTACGTCACAATGCCTACAAACAGCGCTGGTAAGAAAAAATCCTCTGGCCCTCCCAACAACCGCATGACTGACGAGGAGAACGCTCAGCTCGACCAGATGCTATCTCTTCGGGATGAATTTGGCAAGCTATCCAAGTTCATCGACAACAAGCTATCGGTCCTCGAACAGGCTATTGTAGATGTTCGAGAAGGGCAGTCGGGAATAGTCCAGTCTATTTCCTTTCTAGATGAAAAGTTTGAAGAAATGAGAAAGAAGACGGAGAGGATCGAGAAAGTAAACCAGGAGCTCCAAAAGAAAAACGGCTACCTGGAGAAGAAGGTCAACGACTTGAGCTCACAACTTAATGAGCTTGACCAATATCATCGCCGGGTCAACCTGGAGATCACCGGAGTGCCCGAACAACAAGGAGAGAACCCGGAGGAGGTAGTGCTTAAGATAGCTCAACACATCTACCCAGGAACATCTGCAAAAGACATCGATTTGGTGCACCGCCTTGGACGTCTTTCTGAGGAAAACCAACGCCCACGTGCTTTCATCGTGAGATTCGCTTCAAGACGCGCCCGCAACGCTGTCTACGATGGAAGAAGGAAGCTGAAGACGTTCAGCACCAAGGACCTTGGCTTCAGATCCACTGGCAGGATATTCGTCAATGAGAATCTGATCTCATCAACGAGGGAGCTCTTGAAGGAAGCCAACAGAGTTCGGAGGAGTGCTGGCTTCAAGTTCCTGTGGACCCAGAATGGTCGGATCTTCGTGAGGAAAGACGAAAAGAGCCAGCCCATGATCGTGAGTTGCAAAGAGGACTTTGTAAAGATTAAATAATCACTAAACTCATATTAAGTACTCATATTAAGTATTATCTTTATTACAAAGATGAACTTCCGGCTATTAATCAATTTTGAAATAGGGCTACAACATTTGCACTGTCTTTACTACATAAACATTTTGGTTTCTTCTTCAAAACCCTCTATTTTCACTTCTTTTCGTCGGAGCTATAAACTTTCAAGCTACTGCATTCATTTCTGTTCCGTTCTTATTCTATGTTATCTTATGTATTATTCTAGACTATGTACGCATTTTGGCATATGGATTATAAATTCTCTTAAGAACTTTTCATATTCGTGCATTAATTCTTTTAGTTATGTCAAATACAATTCCGCGATACGTTTTTACCTAGAAGCAGTTCTGACCTTTGTTTTATCCCTTGTATCATTCAATATTTTTTGCATTTATTCTGTTATAAGTAGTTTAAATGTCAATGATTGACAACGAACATTTCCCCTTCAACAATTTAGACGAAGATGAATTTATAACAGTAGTACAGGGGAGTCGAAATGATGTTATCTCGCATAGATATGACAGTAATACGAGGTTTGATCATTTTGCCACCAATGCTCTTGCTAGCAATTTTGATGAGCTTCAACTTGAATTTGATTCTCATGACGAAGCAGTTCATCTTCCTTCATCTGCGTACTATACCGAATGTTTATTCAAAGATTATGCTAAAACACTTGAGAACGACAACTTATTTGTCTTGCACCTTAATATTAGAAGTGTAAATAGAAATTTTGAGAAATTACGATCATTTTTAGGAAATACTGAATTGTCAGTGCCTCCGGTTATTGCTCTCTCAGAAACCTGGTTTTCAGAGACCGCTAATTATTTAGTTACGCTACCTGAATACCGGATCGTCACTAATAACAGATCTAACAAACCAGGGGGTGGCGTGGCGCTGTATATACCATGTTCACTTGATTATGTGGTCATAGACGACTTGAAATGTATGACTGATGCAATTGAGTCCTTATTTGTTGAAGTTGTAACTCAGAAAGGTCAGAAACTGCTCATCGGTGTTATATACAGACCACCACAGTCTGCTTGTATGAATGAATTTTTAATTGCTATCAATGATCTTCTTCAAAACCGTGCATTTAGAAACAGTAATTGTATCATTACAGGGGATTTTAACATAAATCTCCTATCCAGCAATCATTCGGCTACTAATGATTTCCTCACTAACCTTTTATCTTCATCATTTTTGCCACTTATCTCTAAACCTACGAGAGTGACTGATCACTCTGCCACCTTTATAGACAATATATTCTGTAATTGCCAACCTGTTCCTAAAGCTGGCATTATTGTGACAGACATTTCTGATCACTTTCTGATCTTTACTCACATTCAGTTAGCACTTCCAGTTACTAAAAATGATGGTATGAACTTAGGAGCACGTCGTATTTTCACTCCTGAAAATATAACCTCTTTACAGGACAAGTTAAGCTCTACTGATTGGTCTGATGTTTACTCTGTGAAAGAAAATGTTGATCAAGCCTTTGAAATATTTTTAAACATGTTAAATAATTGCATAAATTTTTGCATACCATTGAAAAAACATCGGAAATATGATTATAAGCGTATACCTAAACTTCCTTGGGTTACAAAATCAATTCTACGATCCATTAATCGCAAAAATAATTTATATATCGACTTTATTTCTAAACCTTGCGATTCTTCACGAATGAAATACACTTCCTACAAAAATGTGCTTACTACAACCCTTCGCTTGGCGAAAAAGGGATATTTTGTGGAACAACTAGATCTATTTAAAAATGACGTTAAAAACACTTGGAAAATCATAAATGGGGCTCTGAATAAGGGTAAAAAATCCAAGTCAATTTCTAAGTTGCGTGTTGATGACGCCTTTATTGAAGATAATCACGTAATAGCTGATACCTTTAACACCTATTTTTCTGAAGTAGGCTCCAAATTATCTCAGACTATTATTCCAGGTGATAAATCCTTTCACGAATTTCTAACAATGCCAAATGACAACTCTATTTTCTTTACCCCAGTATTTAGGCAGGAGTTAGTTAATATTGTCTTAGGATTGAAATCAAACAAATCTCCTGGTTACGACGGTATAACCAATTTCCTCTTGAAAAGCATTGTCGATTCCATTGCTGATCCGTTGCTTTACATATTCAATTTATCTTTGAAGTCTGGCCAAGTTCCAGCTAAAATGAAAATTGCTAAAGTGATCCCATTATTCAAAAAAGGTGATAACCTGTCTGTCAACAATTATCGCCCCATATCTTTATTAACCTCGTTTTCAAAAATGTTGGAAAAAGTAGTCTACGTAAGAACTATTGCTTTTCTTAAAAAATACAGTGTTATATCCGACTCTCAGTTTGGTTTCAGAGAAAAACACAACACGACCCACGCTATTTTAACTCTCATAGATCAAATCTCTAGTTCTTTTGATAAGTCTAATCACACTGTGGGTATGTTCCTTGATTTCTCTAAGGCTTTTGATACCATTAATCACGAGATACTACTACATAAACTTGCTTACTATGGCATCAGAGGGAATGCTTTGAAGTGGTTTAAGAGTTATCTTACAGGTAGAGTACAATTTGTTAGCGTAAACAATTCTGACTCTTCTACCAAACCTGTTAATTGCGGAGTTCCTCAAGGAAGCCTCCTGGGCCCTCTTTTATTTATAATTTATGTAAATGATATTAAAAGGTCGTCTGATATTTTTTCTTTTATACTCTTTGCGGACGACTCCAATCTGTTCTACTCACATCACGATCCTATTGAACTCGTCACTGTTTTAAATGCCGAACTTAAAAAGGTGACGGATTGGATAAAAGCTAACAAACTATCTTTAAATTTACAAAAAAACAAATTATATGTTGTTTAGTAATTCCTTATCACATCTGTCTGATGAAATTATATTTGACAACACTGTTATTAAAGAAGTTAAAACAACCAAATTTTTAGGTATTACTATAGACAATAAATTATCATGGAATTCGCATATTGATAACACTTGCAAAACCATATCAAGAAATATTGGAGTTATTCATCAACTTAAGCATGTTCTTCCATTATCAGCACTTCTGATGTTATATTCAACTCTCATCTTACCATATCTAAATTATGGCATTTTGGCATGGGGAAACGCAGCAAGATCCAGGTTAGATAAAATTTTACTCTTGCAGAAAAAGGTTTTGAGAATAATATGTAATACATCTTACAGAGCGCATACTGATATTTTGTTTCGCCAAAATCGTATTCTCATAATTCATGACCTTTATCGATTTCAGCTGTACCAATTCATGTACAATCTTGATAGAAATAATATGCCATTCGTATTGAAACAACTGTTTGCAAAAAATAGCACTTTACACAGGTACTACACCAGGCAAGCAAACGATTATCATTTACCCAAAACTCGAACGGCTTTTGCCAGTAAAACTATATTTTTTCAATGGTCCTAAATATTGGAACTCATTAGAACAGAATTTAAAACTTACCCCTAACTTAAGTAGGTTCAAATATCTTGTGAAGAAACACTTGACTGACTTATACTGATGTAAATAATTCACTCTGCTTTTATTTATTTTTCTTTTCTTTTCATTCCATAATAGTGTATTTATCTTTTTTGTAATAGTTATATATACGTGTATATATAATATACTGATTTCCACTCGAAATCTCTTTTATTTCATTAATTTTATCTTGTAATGTTAGCTCAACTGTATATAATGTACATATGTTTTGTTTAGTAATTTCCTCCCTCTCAAACAATTACTTTAATTTAAACGAAAATCTTTTTTGTTTGTTTGTTTGTTTTTTTTTTTAACATATATTATTGTATCATTATTCGATTAGGGGGTCTACATCACACAAGCTAAGCTTTTTAGTAGATCCCTCCACATATCATTTTGTCACCTTTCTATGTCATATTTATGTATTCTCTGTTTTTGCAGTGTTTGTAATTTATACATATTGTTGTAATTTCATTGTAAATGTGGAATCTGAATAAATCAATCAAATCAAATCAAATCAAATCAAATCTTATCGAAAGTCCCGAAATAGTTGGATCAGTGCCAGAATCGAGTATACTCCCGAATTTCAGAGGTTTATTTGATTTGAAACCAATCTTTCGTTTCTTTTTCATCTGTGTATCAAGTTTAAAAAGTCATGTTTATGAACACATTTCTAACCAATGCATGAGTCTAGTGTTTCAATAGCGAAATGCCAACTGAAAGAGTTCAAAATGCATATAGATATCAGGCTGGAGCTCTCAAGTAGAAAATTGTTTTTTCAGGCTTGTACAGATCATGCAGATATACGTGCAGTTCTAAACTAAATGTGCACCAGTGGTGTATCTACGGCGGGGGGGGGGGGGGGGGGGCAGAGGGGGCGGCACTTGAAGGGGATGCAAAAAACGCAAAAGAGAGAAAGAAGAGGGGGAAAATACAAGACAACATGCATAAGAAATTGTGTTTTATAGGATTTGAAATGCAAAAATTTTCTATAGCAGCTCGGTCGCTTTGCTCCCTCGCATAATTATTTTCAAAATCTAGCTATTTCAAACACCTAATGGCATTTGTAAAGAGTTAACCATTATTGACTCTAGTTGATTTGCCCCCCCCCCCCCCCCCCTGCATAAGGCAGGAGCTTGTTAAATTTTGAGCCCCCTGGTTGGACATAAGTGCATAAAAATCCCTAGTGTAGAACAAAGAAATCATAATTTGAATTCCTTGCAATTGCCTTACTCAATTTCTCAAATATATTTCTTCAGGGTTTTCATTCATTTTGCGCACCAAAATAGGAATGTTCAAAATTTCAGAAAAAAATCTATCGCTAGGTGGCTGTATTCCCTTGGATTTTTTGTTTTTTTTTAAGGGTAAAATACATAAAAATTTCAATTTGAGGGGTGAAAAGGAAAAAAAAAA
>CM046839.1:25450836-25525836 GCA_025618425.1 Heliocidaris tuberculata
AATTCAAATAACGGTAATAACGGCAATAATTTCAAAGGCCAAAAAGCCTGTAGTTTTACAGTTATTTTTTACAGTGTATGATTAAGAGCTTTCAACAGTAATGTTGAAGGTCCATTGGCCTACTTTACACTCCAATGACAGTGGATCTTCATTTCGGAATCCAATTAAATCAGAGTAAGTTGTGATCATGTAATAATGAAATATTGTGGAAAAGTTCAGGCCAGCCAGGTATGAACAAAAATGGCTAAAACTTTTTAAAAACTGCTTCCCCTTGAAAATCGCCAATACGAATGTGATGACATGGGAAAAAATTAATGTTGGTATTTTTTTTTTTTTTTTTTTTTGCTTTATTTTCGTTTGTTCGTTTTTCACAATTGAAAGCTTTTGCTAACACCATGTGGTAACCTCTAAAAGGCAGTTGATATAATTTTTTGTAAAGAATCCACTTAAGAGGCGTTTAGAGGAATTTTCAAAAAGTTATTTTTTTTCGTTGTTTTTGTTTTTGTTTTTGTTTTTGTTTTTGTTTTTTTTTGGGGGGGCAGGTATTTTTTCTTGCTTATCAGTCAGCAATTTGACTGCACATTTTCTTCCTGAATTATTTGACAGATGCTATTGATTTATGTATTTGAATACTTCCTGATCATTTTTTCTGGATTCTGATAGAATTTAATACAGTTCGTTACCGGAACTCAAAATTATCTTTAAGACTTTTTCGCATTGCAAACATTTGTGAATACACTCAATACGTTGCTAACTGCAGGAAATAAAGATTCCCTGTGCTCCGACTCAATTTAAAAGGTAGAGGAAGATTTCTTCTCTTGAATTTCATTCACAAACTGAATAGGCTAACCCAAAGTCATCCATTTTGTAAACATGTTTTGACAGATTTTCAATTCCTTTGAGTTAAGGGTGGGGAATCACTTAGAGCTATCCGAAGGCAATAGTCGTGTCTCTGTCTTAGGTCACTCTCCGAGACGTGGCTTGTTGGAAATCTGAAAATATTCGACTCTTTGGGGGAAAAGCTCTAAACCTCCCTGCAAAATATGACATCAGCTTAGAGACATCAGTGGTCCCCCCCCCCCCCTTTCGAGAATATTTTTACATCTTTTCTATTGTAGTGTAACTTTGTTGTTTTAATTTGGTTTTCACTACCGAAGGGAAGTGAGGTCGACGAAAAGCTACCCTGAAAAATTGCTTTGAATATATGGTTTGTTTTACAGTGAATGTAATTACGATAAACTGAACAATATTTTTGTCCAAAGGCTTGGCTCAGGAAACCCAGCAGAGAATAACCATCAAATTATGGCTGGAATTATCGGTTCCGCTTTGGGAATTCAGCCGCGCTGCTCAGGCAGGACTCGACAAATTTCCACTTTTGAATTCAAGATAAATTGATTATCGATAAAACGAAAGAGCGGACCTTGTGCCTCTATGCATGTAACCCGATCCGCTGCTTTTTCATGAAACGGGCTAGCATCCATCCCTCTCGCTTGTGGGGAAATAAATGAGAAGTGTGTGTGACCAACTGTGGATGGTTTTATTCCATCATAACAGTCATTTGCTCTACATTCCGATGCTTCTAGTTTCAGGGACCTCTGTTTATAATATTGCGATATTCGTCTCTAAATTCCCCTAGCATTGGCAGGTTCTTCGAGGGTCGTCCAAATAAATCATACCAGTGGAATGTTTTCCGTAACAATGAGTTATTAGTTGGCTGTTTTATTAAAAGAAGAAAAAGAAGAGAAAAAAAAGGAGAAGGGAAAAAGCAATCTGATCCATAGAAGTAAAAAACTAGGAAAACATTTGAAGAAACAACACCAACAAAATAACAGGGGGGAAGATGAGCTGCCTGAACCCCCCCCCCCCCCAACTCCCCTACTTGAAACCAAAATGTAAACAGTCGTTTTAATACAAGTTAGGCTGTACACGGATCATAGGCTTTCGCCGATTTTTTTTTTTTTTTTACATTTCGATCCCCCTCCCATGTGACATACCTAGATCCGCCTTCGGGGCATGCTAATTAAGCCTGTCTGATTATTATTAGGATGATTTTCTACGGCAATACATACATGTTTATCTTAAGATTTATAGAAAAAGATATTGCAGTTCTACAAATCCGAGCAAAATACCAATATATGTTTTGTGCATGCATTTGCTCAGCAGAATCAAATAATCTCTCACTGCAGTTCAACCCCTCGTGAGGCAATGCAAATGTTTGTACAATACGATACGTAAAACCAGATCATTCCACCCAGGGCCCAAGAAAAGAGTGAGAAGCTAAGCAAGGCATGAATGTCTTCTATACAATCTAGAGCAGGGGTGATTACTCAGATGACAGTGTTTTTGTATCGAATGCACGACTTCATTTTAAAAATAGAGGTTATCATAACATAGTGAGACATTGTTTCTCCCAGTACGTCGGATTATACATCGGCTTACCGAGCGTATACATTGAAAAGCTGAAAGCAAGATTTGTTTCCATTGGTAGATGTCCTAGATTGAACAGAAAATGTAGTTTTTACTTTTTCAATTATTTTGAAATGTAATTTGTTGAAAGTTGTCTGATCGAAAGAAAAGTTAAAATAGAACAGTTTAATAATGAACGGAAGGCTGAATGAGGAATAAAAGCAAGTGAGGTTGGTAAATAATGACATGGGATTAGAGCGAGATATTGTGTTTCAGAAGCAGAGGAGATGTTGGGCTTAGGAGGATAGAGAAGGTTACATCTCATGGCATCACTGGATCTTCATTTGGAAACTGAAATGGTTAAATCACTGAGATCTCTTTCACTTGACCTTTGTAAATAGATATGGGTGGAAGAGTCTTCATTCATGTAGATTTCTATTGCGTCAAGATATCATCCACTTTTCTCAAAATATGTACCCTTGGCCTTTTGGACCAAGTCATTTGAATTCCTCTTTCAAATCAGCGAAAATGTAAAAGCAATTTCCGTCAGAGTACCAAGAAATAAGGATAGATTTCAGAAAAGCGAGCACCGTCGTCGAAAGAGAGGTAATGATTCTGCTAAGAATGTATAATGCATGATACAAATCGGAATTCTGACAGTTTCATTCAATTTAGCATGAGAGAATAATTGTGATCTAAGGAGAGAAATCCCTAGTAACTGAATAACGTCACTAAAAGATGCCATGCTTCACAACGTTTACCATTTTCAAATCGTCATCGCTTACTAATTCATCATTTTCCCCACACTGCCTCTTTCTTTTATTCTTTCTCGTTTTTTACATCCCAGTTTCCCAATTTTATTTGAACTCTTTAACTTGCATGCCTTATGTTAAACATCTACGTTTTCTCGGACATTTTTTTAGTATGATGTTCCATCACCTTTTTTCAAATACCCTCTCAATCTTATATATTCTTAATCTATTTCCCTTTTGCTCTCTCTCTCTCTCACTCCTCTCTTTCTCTATTTCTCGTTCTATCTCTCTAGCTTCCCTTCTGTCTCTTCTCCTTTACATTTCCTTCTCTTCTATAGCTCTCACTCTCTCTCTCTCTCTCTCAATCTACATCTCTGTCTTTTACTTCAATTGCTGCAATTCGCTTTTTAAATTCCATCACATTATTTAAGCCCTCGGGGTTGTATCTTTCCTTTTAGGATAGAATTTGTTTCATTTTGGAAAAGTAATCAAAAAGTGCCTTGGGCGTTTCAACATAAATAATCTATACTCCTTAAAAATTCCTTTTAAGGGATCCCTAAGAAATTGTAGAAGTCCAACTTTCAATGTAATAAATATAGAAAGTCATTGTTTTAGAACACTTTATTTAATCCCTTATTTCTTATATGTTTTTAAATATATTTATTCCAGGCAGAAGATCAAAATGAAAACCCATTATTGATTGAGAAATCTATGAAGTCTTATTATTCATCATTCCAACCCCCAAAGAGAAGAGTGTGCCTGGCTTCTGGTAAAAGTGCAAGAATTTCAGCTGCATTGCATAATGTCAATTGTTCTGAATTAATTATGATGTATATACAAACTTTTTAACATGATTTGTCAAAAATTGAAATTAAAATGCATGCATCATTGTGAGAATAATATTTGAAATAAGGTCATAAAGCTTACTTCAAATTATTTGACATCCTTCAACTTTACATTGTGCAAATTGGCAGTGTGATACGAGTTTCAGCTTTTGAGTTATTAACAAGCATAGGGATCACATGATTTTGTCTTGTACAGCATCGGGACCCATATATATTATTACACATGAAATATGAAAATTTAATTATCTTTAAATTTTGAGCTAATCAGCTATTTTCATTGTTTTATTCAAATTAAACTTGTCAAATTCCATAAGAAAAGGCATTTATTATTTAAGAGGTAGACAATTTTAGAAAAATTGTTGACTAGTGTAATTTTAGTTGTAATCGGATATTTGACTTTAGTTTCATTTCATTTCATTTGTGCATGTAAACAGCCGATGTTACTTGACAAAATGTGACAAAATTTTCTGAACTCTGCCCTCCCCCCATCCTTTTTTCAAGCCTTGATTCGCCCTGCTTCACGTCCTTGTGTCCTTGCTTGCATTATGAGAGGGAAATTCGTGGTGGAAAGATACAAAGAGAGGAAAGAAAATTATTGAGGCGACATCCCCATCGCTATTGACATGGTACAGGAAATTAAGAATCTCACGTTGATAAGTGAACTTATAGAGAATGTGTGAACTTCAAGTGTTTCTCGAGTTAAATGAGTTTGGGTTTTTTTGGTCAGAATAAACCTTTAGGTTCATGGAGGTTGACTTTTCAGAGAAAGAGTCTCTTTGAGAATATTTGACTTTGCACGAATTCGATCTGAATATCATGCGCTATCTGCAGGTTCAGGAGGAAATTTTTTAAAAAAAATGATTCAAATTTTTTCAAACGTAAAATCAATAAAACACAACAATACGAAAAACAGAAACCAAGCCAACATCAAATATAAATGATCGTAAATGTTTGACGTTACCATGATAACATATAATGTTTATTCATTGATATCAAGGTGTGTATATGGCGGCTTTTTACAAGAGGTACGCAAGATTATGTCGTAATAATTATATGATAAAAGTCCAAGGCGGGAGGATGCACCTCCACTGATTAAAAAAAAAAAAAGATCGGTATAGGAAATGTGCATATATTATTCCGGTCCTTCTTGTCCTTAAATTATTAAAAAAGATTGCTATGCAAATGTCAACTGAAGTTTATACCATTCTAATGTATACAAACTATGAATGCGGTTCCTCGGTATTTTGTTTAAAGTAGTGGCTTAGGAAATTTTGGGAGGGAAGCACGTTATATGTTATATGTATTACTACTGTTACACAAATCTATTTTCATTGTCAGTTTTATTGTGCATGCATCTGCCAAATAAAATAATAATAATAATAATAATAATAATAATAATAATAATAATAATATAATAATAATAATATAATAATAGTAATAATAATAATAGTAATAATAATAATTTTTTAATAATAATAATATAATAATGTGTCCCCCCCCCCCACACCCCCTCCTCTCTCATGGCATGGCGACAAGGGGAAAAGAGAATAAAAAATAGAAAGGGAGAAGGGAAGGGAACGTGAAAAGAATAAGAGAATACCCCCTTCCACCAAGTATGCTCGGTACTCATCCCCAACTGAATGATACTAGAGCTCCCTTTAACCCATTGCCTAAGGGAACCGGGTGGTTCCTGTATCAAGCCCATGGGAATAAGAGAATCCAGTAGTCAATGGGTTAAAAAGACATTTCATCACATTATAAAAATAAAAATAAAATGCAGTTACTCTCTACTGCGCTTGAAAGCTTGATTATAATACAGGAATTCCAGTGCAGGAATAAAGGAACATGCGAGTATTATGCTATATCTGGAGGGTAATTTCATTTCGCGTGTGTGTCGGCATTATATTATATTAGATCCATATTCGATTATGTCTGCATGAAAACCTGTTTAGAGGAGATCAAACCGAACATACCGAAACAATAGATCTGAGAGGAAAGTTCGTCATTTAGCCGATAGGATATTTACAGGACATTAAATTCAGAAGGTTTATTCCAATCTACTTATCGATGTCTTCTTAACCTTTTCTCATGTGGTCTTCAACGCCATACTATAATCACTTTGATATTCTTTCCGCAGAGTGCAATCACCCCTACTTTTGAATGCACTTCTAAAAAATGAAAGGAATGGCATCTTGCATTTGATACTCTTCCCACATACCTGGACTGATGTAAGCATTCATTAGCTCCATTAATGTTTACAAATGCTTATCAAGTGTCGTCTCCTTGCTTCCCTCTTCCCTTGCACTTCCACTAGACTAGAAGACATCTGCAACGCTTCAGTGGCTCGCCTAGGTAGAGAGAAAGGCAAAGTTTACTCTCCAAGAATGTAAATTATTCTAAAATTACAGAATATAAATCTGCTTCGCCTTGTAAACAGGTATGCCTTTGTAATCAAGAGGCCCGGGGGTGTAGAGCCCACAAATGTAAAAATCTACCACAAATGTAAAAATAATCACAAATGTAAAAACATTGCACCCGCAAATGTAAAAATAACCACAAATGTCATAACATGTCAACCACAAGTGTAAAAATAACCACAAATGTAAAAACATTTCGCCTTACAAATGTAAAAAATTCCATTTTTACCTCAAATGTCATAACATGTCAATCGCACCAATGTAAGATCAGTTATTACGATATGTATGTGTGCGTGCGTGTGTATGCGTGTGTGTGAGGTTTCCTGATCAATAAAATCCTTAAAATATTGAAAGACCCTTTACCACAAATGTAAAAACATGTCAATTGCAAATGTAAAAATTCATAAAACTAGTGGTTTACCAGTGTTTTTCCTTTTTATGATCAGTTTACCGTTTACAGGGGCGAGGGGAAGGGGGGGGGGGCAGGGTCGAGGAGCTGATCATAAACTTCAATGGAAGGAAAAATTCACATACATGTACAAGATGTAGTCCACTGATCCATTTGCCCTAGAGATCAGTGATGTAGTTGCAATAGAACAGCAATTTATTTTATCAGTCTCAAGAGGGCGCTTGATATAAATTGAATTTGAACGTAGTTTTTACTTTTGACGCGATTTTTAATGATGAACTATTTAATGATTGAAGGAAACCAAAATGCCTGAAACCTGCATGTTATCGTTTCAATCTAGCGATAAATCCAGTATTCCAGTACACTATATTTCGCACGCTGCATATTTTTTTTTTTAATTCAAAATAAGGTGCAGCAGTCGAAGCCGTTAGTAACTCACATTATTCTTAACCCCCCAGATTTCAGAAGAAAATATAATATCATTTGACAAATCATTTTAAAAAGATAGATATTTTTTTGATTGAGGGTCTGAATAGTCATACAGATAGTAAAATCGATAATACGGCCTTTGCCGAGTTTCCTAGTCGGTGGAATGGCGAAAATCGGCTCCAAGTCGTAGTGACGTCACAAAAATTCGTACGACTGCCCACGATTTGAAACTAATTTTGCCCTTATTCCCTGTAGAAAGCTGACAGCTCATCAGCTCATATTACTTTTCAGAACATGAATAGGTTAAATTTCATTTGTTAAAATGTCAATATTTAATGCCATAGCGATTTATTTTCACAAATCGGATCGCAGACCGATCGTAAGGTGTGCATGGCGGATCTACGGGGGGGGGGGGGGGGGGGGGGGGGGGGGGGGGGGGGGGGGGGGGGGGGGGGGGGGGGGGGGGGGTTTAGGGGGTTTAAACCCCCCCCCCCCCAAGTAAACATTTATTTGGGCAAAAAAGAGAAAAAATAGAGCATGCAAGTATGCTTAAAATCGCAAGCTAGCAACCCTAAAAATGAAAAATCTCCCTACTGTGGGAGGGGGGATACCCCCCTCCCACACCCTTCCCCCTCGCTCGCTTCGCTCGCTTCCAAGTAAACATTTATTTGGGCAAAAAAGAGAAAAAATAGAGCATGCAAGTATGCTTAAAATCGCAAGCTAGCAACCCTAAAAATGAAAAATCTCCCTACTGTGGGAGGGGGATACCCCCCTCCCACACCCTCCCCCCTCGCTCGCTTCGCTCGCTCGGGCTCGGTCTCTACACTCCCTCGCAATACCCAGCTCAGCCCCTCAAACCCCCTCCTTGGAAAAAAGCTAGATCCGCCCCTGAGGTGTGCAGTGGCCTTTACACACACCCATACACACATACGCACGCACGCATTCTGGTGATGCGTCAGGCAAACTATTATTACTATCAGATCCAGCAAAATACAGTGTCTATGGAGGCACAGCAACTCGCTGCAGGCGAGTGAACTGGCCCGTCCTCTGCCACTCGGAGAAAAGGCATACAATCATAACAAACTGTATAGGTGTGATACGAAAATGGAAAATGGCCTATTAAAAAGATTGTTTGACAGCACTACATGTCGGCTTCTGCCTGTATGGCATAACTATTCAGGAGAAGAAGTTTCAATTTCCGTTTAAATATAAACAATGAGGTGGATTCAGTAATTTCAGTTGGGGGTTCATTCCAATACTTTGGACCAGTAAATTGTAACAGTTTTCTTTGCAAATATTGTTCGAGTTCGTGGCAAATGGAAAAAATTACTTTGAAGTGTGGGGTATGGGTGGATAGCATTGTTTTTTACACACAGTGTAGAAACGATCGAAGGTAATTTATTTATATATAACTGATACATGAATACCCCTAAGTTGTACACATACATATCTGAGATTGAATAGACAATGATTTCATTCTGACTCTCGTAAGTATTATTAACCGAAGATGGCTTGGATTTTCAAAATTATAAAAATGATGTACATGTCTAGCACGGAAAAGAAATTCATTACAAATTTTAATTTTAAAAGATTTTTTCTTCAAAGTCTCTAGCTGCTGCCGTGGAACTTAAATTGTTATTAAAAATTTCCGCAGAAAGAGGGTGCAAGCTTTTATTGCAATGACCCTACCGTGACGCACCTGGGTATAGGTTGCGTCATTTCAATGGACAGTGCATTATTCATTTTTTTTTTAGGTCTTTTTTTTTTTAAGTCTTTTAAAATTAATTTTCCTTTTTGTTGTTTTGCTGAATATATTCATATATCCACACTCCTCATGTAGTGTATCGGATTTCAGATTTTATTTTTTTATTTTACATTATTTTATTTCATTTTATTTTTTATTCAATTTTGTATTTTTTATTTTTATTATACGTGCACCGTATAGTGTAGTTATGTGTTATCTTTGATTATCACGAGACTGAAATAACACGCAGGTTTCAGGCTTTGAACATTACAGCAATCATTAAATATTTCATCACAAAAAGACGCTTAAATAAAGATAATAAATTATGTTGAAATTTAATATATGAACCGCCCTCTTGAGACTGATAAAATAAATTGCTGTTCTATTGCGAAGTACATCATGTATGTGAATTTTTCCTGCCATTGAAGTTAATGATCAGCTCAGTCCTCGACCCTGTCCCCGTCCCTTTAAACGGTAAACTGGTCACAAAAAGGGAAAACACTAGTTAACCACTAGTTTTATGAATTTTACATTTGCAGTTGACATGTTTTTACATTTGTGGTAAAGGGTCTTTCGATATTTTAAAGATTTTAATGGTCAGGAAACCTCACACACACGCATAACACAATATCATAATACTTACATATATAAGTGCATTATGCAAGCAATGAGTTTTTACATTTGCGTTTGACATGTTATGACATTTGAGGTACAAATTGAATTTTTTACATTTGTAGGCGAAATGTTTTTACATTTGTGGTTAAACAGATTTTTATATTTGTGGGTGATTTTTTTTTTTTTTTTTTTTTTTTTTTCATTTGTGGTGATTTTTTTTACACTTGTGGTTGACGTATTATGACATTTGTGGTTATTTTGACATTTGCGGGTGCAATGTTTTTACATTTGTGGTTATTTTTACATTTGTGGGCTCTACAGGGGGCATGTCTCATTGAGACCTGCACATCATCTGCGTAAATCACTTTCTGAAAAGCACCCTAAACTGGGATGCAGTAGGAGTAGTTTTGATACCTATAAACAGGGAAACCTGTTTAACATCTCTGATTTTTATACCCTTAAAGGCATTGATTAACTTTGCCCAGGATTGAAAAAAAAAAATCACTGTTCCAGCTAATGCTGTAATCATAATTGCAAACCTTTAGCTCAGACAGGAATCGCCTGAGTTTTATAAGCTGATCGGTCGTTTATATATCAAGATATTTACGATTGAACATTGATGTCGGGATAGAGTACCACCGAACCCTAAAGAACTCTTACGGTTGGCATACCTCGCTCTATCACAGAATACCGTACGGGCTGGAAACCCGCTCTGAAATCGCCAAGAGCTGGTGCTTGGTGTTTGTGACTGCAGCGCAGCGAAGAAGTCGAGCGACTTGCGCTAGCGATTGATCGCGATTTTCTCTTTTTTAGGATAGTAAACGGATTCCATTTTCTCTCATAATTTCACATATCCTTAATTATATATGTAGTTAGAGGACTGCACACAATTCACTGGCATTTGAGCTGATTTTACAATTTTTCACAAAGTTAATCAATCACTTTAAGGGCGATTTCCGCGGATCTTCTTCTTATCAACTCTGAATTTGATACCCTTTTACGCGCCTAATGCTGAAAAATACCCTCTTTATCCGTTTTCGTGTACGCGGATGATGTACAGGTCTCAATAAGACATGCCCAGCCATTTCCTCCCCCCCCCCCCCCTCCGGGTTAAGAGGACAGGAGTGAAAAACTTTAAAGTCATCTTTATTACTCACAGTAAAAGATTTATTTCGAGAAAAGTTTTTTTTTTATTGTGAACATATATATATATATATATATATATATATATATATATATATATATATAAAAAAGTATACCCAACTTTGATAGCTTCTAATTAAAAAGCTATAACCACTGTGACCTTGAAATTTATTTCATGGTGAAGAGTACCTTTTTCTCTGTGCAATGAACCTCATGCATGACTTTCCATGACTTCCCGATGACGGATGACTGAGCACCGGAGCTTTCAAAAAGTGTGGTGAAAATTTCCTTGAACCATGTTTTGGCTGATGCACCGAATGTGGGTCAAGCCATATGAATGTGTTGCTTTAGTCTAAAATCCTTTGAAAAGGTAAATCATCTTTCTTTGCTTCAATGCTTCATTGTTTAAAGCGATCCAGTGTATCTACGCTTTTACATGATCTTGTTTCAATCCATATATATTATGATTTCAATTTTTTAATAGCCTTCTAACTTCTTGTCTCATGATAACTAAAATCTTGCTGCATTGCACCATTTCACATGCGTAAGGTGAGGTATTTTTCTCGAATAGCACATGAACTCAAAGGTTTACTGACTTTAAAGACTGAAAAAAAATAAAACAAAGAACACGATAAAAACTACTTTCGAACAATCAACTGAAAGCAATTTCAATCTATCACCTTTAGAAATGTGCGAACATTACAATGGCGTATTACGTAATCCGAACCTGATTTCTATGGGCAGTACAATAGACTTTGAAATTGCCCTTGAGTTTATTTTTCGAAAGTAGTTTTTATCGTGTTAAGGAAGGTTACATCTGTTGAGAATTACCAAATTAATTAAATTGACATTAGCACCTTGTCTATTCAAATGCACAAGATCAATAGAAATAACTAAGCGATTGTTTTCAAACAGAAATAACTGGTTTTGACCCACATTCAGCCTAAACTTGGTACAAGAGGATTCTGACAATACTTTTTGACAATCATGCTGCTCAGTCATCAATTGCAGCACGGTTATGAACAATGTAGCGTTGGAAAGAATATAAGTTGCTCTTTACTATAAAATAGATTCTAAGCAAACAGAGGTTAAAACTTTTTAATTAGAAATTACCAAAGTTGGGTATACTTTTTTTGATGCGCACTGTATATATATATATATATATATATATATTATTATTATTATTATTATTATTATTATTATTATTATTATTATTATTAATATTATTAATATTATTATAATTATTATTATTATTGTTGTTGTTGTTGTTTATTATTATATTGTCATTATTATTATTATTATTATTATTGTTGTTTGTTATTATTATTATTGTCATTATTATTATTATTATTATTATTATTATTATTATTATTATTATTTTTATTATTATTATTATTATTATTATTATTATTATTATTATTATTATCATTATTATTATTATTACAAATTGCGGTAGCCAGCCCTATGTAAAGAAAAATAATGAAACCTTCCTTAATTTATTGATAAGTTCATATCCAGGGAAGATGAATATCAGTTGTATGATGAAATCTATTTTTTCTGTAAAAATTGTTATTTGAGTAAAGAGATGCTGTGTAATATTTACCACAATTAATAATGTCTACTTTGATATGATATCAAATATAAATAGGAGTCAGAAATAATTTTATCAACATGAGGAGCGATGATTATGTCGATCTCTGAAATATCGTCAAGGTTAGAGAGATTCAACGTCCTCTATGTTTTACGAAGGTTACCGTTATGTGAGACGTCTCCTCCGATGAAAGACAGATCCACTTTCAAACACGGCAACCCATACTTGATCTATTTTGAGTTAAATGCCTTACACGCACGAATCTTTTCAGGGGCAATTATAGACGCAATTTCCTGTCGGCCCAAGAGGCGTAGCCTCAGTGGAATACACATCCCTCTTGTGATAATGAGCCATTACGTGTCTCTCACCCCCAGTCATAACACCTCAAAAACAATTACAACAATTGTCATTTGATCTACCTTTTGTCATTTAGCAATGGGTATAATGCAATCTATGAATTCACCAGTTGAGAGTCCGAGGTCAATTTTTTCGCGTTGTTCTATAATGAAGTGAATTACAAAATTATGTTGCTGTAAAGCTCATAGAGCAAAATTGCATGATTAGATAATCAACGATATCCAATTCAATTTTGATAAACGTTTTGAACTTCTGAAAGACTAGTCATTGTCAGTGATTTGATTTTCTTCAGTTTTTCAATTGGTTAATTAGCTTTATTTACCAGTACCTATGATATGTATTTTACGATACAAATGCACCTGCAGACACTTATCAGACGAGCTGCGATCTTAAGCTTCAGACAAATTAAATTATCACCATCACGGATGATTGCATGTTTTCTTACAATTTATAACCTTATGAAAAAATGTTGACACTTCACTACGAAGACAGCTATCATACCAGAACAAGCTGTGAAAACAAGCCAATTCTTTAAGTGGATGTTTGGCGTTCCACTGTGGCCGGCCAGGCTGAACTCCTATCCTTGTTGTGAATACCCCTCCGCTCTCTTTCTTCTTTTTAAAAATATATTACCCTTTCCAAACGCTTTTCTCTTCCTCTTCCTCATCACCAACATCTTCTTACTGGTTTTGCCATCAATAAAAATTCTACTATTCCATATTCCCTTTCCAATTTTTTTTTCTAAAAAGCTTTTTGTTCTTCTTTTTTCTTCTCTATTATAATTTCTAGATTGAAGACAACCCCTAGTTCGATCAATGCATATAGAAGTAGCAGCAACTGAAAACTGTTGGTAATTCCATTAAGTAGCTGTGAGTAGTGGTGTCGCCAGGATGTACAAACATAATGCGCCAAAATATTATTTTGTAAATAGTTGTGTCTATTGTTGCCTCTCTTCCAATGAAATCAACAAACAAATACCCCCCCCCCCCCCTCATTACAAATTTAAATTCAAATTCAAATTTCAAATTCATTTATTGATTCAAAATCCAAACATATAGGATCATTCTCAATTTTCAGTTTACAAAGCACAGCAGGTATACAAAAGTAGCATTGAGCCTTGAGGCTCTGAAAATTAAATAATTTCCGTTGGACAATGACTATAGCTATATATTTTTTTTTTTTCAGAGAAGAGGTAATAATGACACGCTGGCAATTATATGTGGTTCGCATGGTGACCTAATCCTTCGAACCGATGATGATTAATCCCTTGAATGACTTTTTTTTTCTGAGAAGAAAGAAATCAAGGACAGACCTATATCAATCATCAAATGTGATCCTAAGTGCCTACTTAACAATGACTGGATTTCAGAGAATTATGCAGACACATAACCACAAAGCTTATAGACACCCAACATTCACGTTCACACACGCACGCGCAGGGGCGGCGGAGCGTCTTACGCAGTTGGGGGGGGGCACCAGCAAAAAGGGACACTTTGGGGGGAAGGGCACCTACAAGGGGTGAACATAAATCGAAAATCAGACAATTTTGGGACGTTGGTATTACCCTTCAGTCTAATTAACATGATTAATACATTATCAAGCATCATTTTCTCCCTATCATTGTGGTTCTAGACACTGTTTCAGCTTCCCTAATTAGCAGTTGCGTGTTATGGTCTAATGATCAATGTGCGAGTGAGCGAAGCGAACGAGCAAAAATTTTCATACTTTCTTCTAACGCTGAAGTCCTTTGTTTGTGCATTATTTACAGCGATATAATGAAAATGACAACAGCAAATTAATTTGGGAGAATGTCTAATGATCTTATAATTCGTACATTAACCCTGTAGGGTTTTTTTTTTTAGGATTAAATCAATATCAACATACTTTATGAGATATGCTTGATATCATCATGTATTATAAGAGCTAGAGAGCTTGGCGAGCGAGTTTGGGGGAAATTTTCAGAAAATATTGCCCTTACTTGGTGTGAATTATGGGCACATTCGAGCGAGCGGAATGAGAAATCCTTCCCTGTTTCTATTATTAGAAGTAAAGAGGGGGCACTTATCAGATTTGAAAAGGGGAACTTATCAGAAGGGGAAAGTGGGCACTTATTAGAAGGGAACAGGGGCACCTATCAGAAGTAAAAATGCACTTATCAAAGAAGAAAAGGGCACAAATTATATAGAAATTAGGGGCACTTATCAGAAGGGGCAAGGGCACTTATTAGAAAGAAAGAGGGGCGCCTATCCGAAGTAAAATTGCACTTATCAGAAGGAGAAAAGGGCCCTTATTAGAGAGATAAGGAGGCTATTATCAGATTTGAAAAGGTGGATTTATCAAAAGGAGAAAAAAGGGCACTTATCAGAAGGGGAAAGTGCACTTATTAGAAAGGAAAAGGGGCACTTTTAGTAGTAAAAAGGGCACTTATCAGAGAGAAATAGGCATTTCTTCAGAAATAAGAAATAAAAATGGCACTTTTGTGTACTTGAAAAAGTGGGGGGGGGGTACTGTGCCCCCCTGCCCCCCCCCCCCCGAGAGTGCCGCCTCTGCGCACACGCACCCCCTAACAACACCTATAAAACTTAAGATAACAGACATCAAGATTTTTAAAAAAAACCAAAAAAAAACGAGATGGCTAATGCTGTATGCACAAAACCTTTCCGTAATCAGCAGTTTGAGTGAAAAGGTTAAAGCAAGCATCAAATGCTCATTTTAAGTGTACAATAAGAGACAATAAAATATGTAAGCGGACATAACGCGCACATGCTGCATCATTTTTATTTTTTGTTTATTATTATTATTCATTTATTTATTTATTTTTTTTTTTTGGAGGTTAGCGAACAGTTAATCTTTCGGTTATGCAACCACTGCCCGCAGGTCATCCAGATATAGCTCCCATTCACCAAGCTTCTATTAAACATTAATGCAAGATTGAGCAGAAATAACATCGATGAGATTGACCTATCTTCGTTCTATTCCCAGACCTTTCAGAAGGATAATCGTAACACGATTTGATAACCTAAATTCTCATTTCCAGCGAAAAATAGACCATTATGCATAGTAGGAGCGGACGGTGTTCTAATTTGTGATAGACGAAAAGCATTTCGAGCTATTGAAAATATTATCTTAAAGTGAAGAGCAGCTTTGTTTTCCCACGATATTTACTTTATCATATGACATACAGTCAAACCTGTCTATTAAGGCCACCCAAGGGAATCAGAAAAACTGTATTTGGAAGGAGTGCACTCCTTTTGTAAAGTGACGTAAAATTTTAAGCGAGCTGTTTGTGTTTCATTTTAATCATCAGTATACAAACTGGAGAACGTAGTGCATGTATTTGGAATAGAGTTGACTTTATTGTTTTAACCGTGTATACATTGTGCTAACATCCCAAATTGAATATGCAAAAAATATTGTTTATTACGATGGAGGATAAAAGATATATTTTCTAAAAAAACTATTGTGATGTGGAGTCAAGAAAGACAGAAACGAACATATTCATAACCAAACATTATCTACATCGACCTGTATCATAATCATTTATTATCTACCTTCCTGATCGGAAGATCCTCTTTCTTTTTGGCAGTACCCATGCGACAGTATAAATAAAATGGCCTTTAAAACATTATTCATTTTCAGCAAAAGTGTAAACCAAAGTGTTAGTAAGCTGAACATCATACTAGTCGTAATAAATTAATTTTCTTTTCGTTTTAAAGACAGCAATTTGTGTAAAGATTGACTGAAATAAGAATTGTTACATTAAATAATCAAATTAATGTCAACTTATATTCGCTTCAAACGTGCACTTTCATCCTGCAGCGTCACGTATAAGACATCCCTATGCTACTTAATTTGTCAACCCACCAGTTGAAATACGACTGTATCCTTGGCCCTTCCAGTGCCTTGATTAAAGTCAATTCATCGTGGAATTAAATATATAATTCATTAGAATTCGGACTAAAAGCAAGTATGAATAAGCCCTTTTGTCGAAGACAATCCGTTAAATGAAGCATTTTCGAGGGGATGCTGCTATTAGAAAGGCTTTGACAAGTTCTGTGTCATAAGACCTCTTCGTAATAATAATAATAATAATATTGACCATGCCGCAACAATAGTAGTAGGTCAATTCACCTAATTCAAGATCGCTCCTTTCACGTGACAGCTCAGTCGATATCAAGACGCCGTAAGGACACATAACTGTGTCACACCTTAGTCCTACCCGTACGATAACCTCTCGAGTCATTTTAAAAAGTATATAAATGTGTTACTTTTGCAGTACCCACAAAGGTACGATATTGCACCCAAGTTGATGGAGCGCGGGGCCGTTACCAATACATTTCTTTCTTTGTCCGAACGTTTTCAGTGTGAAGTTTCATTGTTCGTCTAGGTTAATTGTTATTCTTTGGGACGCGACAAACTTGAATTCGATTTGTTTGCATCATACACTCCAAGGCAAGCGCGAACACAGAGAATTGATTGAGTTGAAGAGGACAAGATAAAAGGTAGGCCATGGAGGTTTTTATGGTATATGACTGTTGGCAAGGCGGAGAGAGGTAATGAAACCCGTTTTCGTGCTAATTATGATACCGTTTTCAAGCATCCATTGTGCAATAGATAGAATGAGACTTCTTTAGTTAGTAAATTCATTAGATAAATTTCATAATTTGCTTATTAAAAAAGAATTGTTTTGTTGTTGTTGTTGTGATGATTCTGCAAGTATCCCTTTTTAAGGAATTGGTATATCATTTCTAAGATAGGTCATAGTGAATCTTATTGTTAAAAGGTCTGAAATATGTTTCAGTGCTTATTGATGCGTTGCATAAGATATGCCTGCTGTCTTGTACGGTGTACCTGTGAACATCCCATTTTTTTCTCTCAAATTACATGCGATGAAAGTAAAAAGTATTTATATCTTGCAAGGTTCTGTATTTGAAGCATATGAAAACGTCTCTACACAATTTGTCAACACATAATCCGATCCCCCGATCGGATGCCTCATACAGTGTAGCCTTTAATCAAGGCGATTGTGCTGCTCTGTCGATCCGATCCCCTCGTCAATCTTCGAAACTCGCGGAATAGTCCTCTGATTATTGCGCGGGACGTCTGTGATGCAGGAAGACGTCTCGCGCAATAATCAAAGGACTATTCTGCGCGTTTCAAGGAGGGACCACAGGATCGACAGAGCAGCACAAGGCGCCTTGATTAAAGGTTACGTGAGGGAGGAAAAAAAAAACTAGGCGTTGTGGCGTGCGCCTGTAAACCAGCTAACAGTGGAAGTTATAAACTGATTCAGCGGACCCAGGTTCGAAACTGAGTCACGTCTTTCGGATGGTGACGTTAAAGGTCGGTCCCCAGACGTAAATAATCATATCTGATTGATACACGTCTGTAAAAAACCCAATTACACACACACACACATGTAATATTTCAAAAACGAAAGCAGTGATTGAACCCAAAAATGACGCGGTTTTTTTTTTCCAACCAATCAAAACAGCTGTCACATCATTAGAATCAGAATGATCTGAACTTTCAGCTGCTGCTTCACTTTTTTATTTTGGTTAATTTGGCGCGAAATTATCAAGAGCAGAAGGCAGAAAATGCGTTTATCAGCAGTATTTTGCTCACACAATAATGGGGAAAACATAACAAATTAAATCTAAAATGACGGTACTTATTGTTTTAGAAATGAAGATTGATTCATATGACGTTAAAACTGAAAAGTCAAATTTTATAAAACTGCTTCACTTTTTGATATTGAGCTAACCTTAAGAAACAATAAAAATTAGTTTCTGGACGCGTACTTGAGCTGAAACTGAGCGTATTTTATCAAGTGCGAAAAAGTGTACATCCCGTTTCCATATGTTGACGGAAATTTGAAATGACGAACTTGCGAGAGGGTTATCATTTTAATTATCTCTTGATTTTAGAAGAGCTACATAAATAGGATCTACTGCAGTCCTTTATGGAGCATTGTTGTTCAGTTATTCTGTTGTGATGCCATCAAATAACGGATTCAAACTAGGTCTACAGAGATATTGATTTCATACCCAATGATCTGTGTTAAATGCGTTATGTACAGATCACCGATTAAAAATACTCGATAGCAGTGTAGACATCCTAGCAGTGGTGTTCATCCTAAATGGTAAGTATTGTCTGGTATGTATTTGAGCTTAAAGGGGGTACCCAATGCTGAAACAATGTTAGTTCATTTAAAAGATCATGATTTTATTAGAAGAAAATCATCTGCCTTAAATTTTTTTAAAATTCGTGTTGCCAGAAAATCCCCGAAATATGGTAAGATTTCAGGATATTTTGGCCCCTCAGCTGTGTCCCAATTTCAGCTAGGTAACCACAATGACGTCAAAGTGGTTACCTTGTCGCGCAATTATAGCAAAATGCGCGCAAGGTGTAATGCATTTTGTACAGTCTAGCGCGCAACACATCTGCAATACGCGAACCTGGGTAACCACTTTGACGTCATTGTGGTTACCTAGCTGAAATTGGGACACAGCTGAGGGGCCAAAATATCCTGAAGTCTTACCATATTTCGGGGATTTTTCTGGCAACACGAATTTTTTAAAAAACTTAAGGCAGATGATTTTCTGCTAATAAAATCATGATCTTTTAAATGAACTAACATTGTTTCAGCATTGGGTACCCCCTTTAAATAGAAGTCAATAATGAAATCGTATATTTTAAAATGTATTTAAGGAGGAAGCGCGATGGTCCAGTGGTAGAGCAGTGGTCTCGGTCTCGTAACTGGGAGGACCCGGGTTCGAAACCAAGTGGATGAGCTTGTGCATTTTGTAATGCATTTTAATGCCTACTCGTTACCAAGTCCCTCGGAGAGGACTTACAGCAGTCGGCCCCTGGTTGCTTACTTACAAGCATAGCAGTCAGGTAAAAACCATCACAACAAACCAAATAAACACAAGTTTGACAGACAAAAAAGCATACTGGCAGATCGTTGAAAAATAGTGATATTATATAGGGTATTAAGAAAGTGCATTAGGATATGTTTTGACATAAAGTATATCATGAAATATATGTAGGAACGCTGTATAAACGTCATACATAATGATTCAAACGGGAATTGTGAAGAAACACAGAAACAACAGAAACCATGAAAAAGCATACTTATTGCGATAGACGTATATATAGAGAGAGAGACAAAGAGAGAAATAGACAGGCAGACATATAGAGGGAGAGGGACAGACAGGCAGACTAAGAGAGATAGAGAGAGAGAAGAGAGAGAGAGAGAATGCAATTAATAGATTTAGATGTTTCTTATATTGTATGTCTGCAGCCTCACTGTAGCATTTCCTATATGTCTTCATTTAGAGGGGTTGCTTGATAAGCTTTCAGTATATATACATAAATAGAAAACAAAAATAGTAATTACTTTTACAGCTGTGTTGATATCATAAAATATTATGAATAATTTAGAGGTACTTGGCAGGGAAAGAGATATGAAACAAGACTGGTCTGGTCTACGTTAAGTTTCCATTGACACAGATATACCTGGAATAGCAAATTCGCAACTGTCCAATCAGTGGTAAGAATCATTCCGCCATGCTTTCAATTATTGTTGGAATGTATGATTTATATCTGGCACGGGTCTTTTCATTGGCAATCTGGCCGCCATTACTGGACTGTTGATTGGTGGTCTATAGACATCCTGGCTATCAAAAGATCTCCATCGTCTTCCATCATCCAGCTATAATCGGCTAAACGACATGTCATTACGGCATCGCCACCACAACATCTTTACACATTCCTCGTCTAACAGACCGCCATCTCTCCTCACTTTCTTCCTAGCTTGGGGATACTGATAACGTCGACGGAAGACTTTCAAAAATTCGTGCTTCGACAAAACTTGCGATATTGAATTAATTTCTTTTCAGCAGCTTCAAAAAACGGTCTTTATCTAAACGGCTAATATTTTTCACTAGCTTTCAAAAACACTGTATCATCAGTATATACATACATACGGAAATACGGCGGTTATCATGCGCATATATGATTAATTAGTTGTTCTTTATAGCATGATTCCTCTTCTCTCTCTCTCTCTCTCTCTCTCCCTCTCTCTCTCTCTCTCTCTCTCTCTTTACACATTTCCCATTTTATGTCTCTTTCTTGTTTCACTCTCTCCTCAACACTTCCCTCCACTCCTAAATTCATCCCCTTCAGTTCCCACTATTCCTACTTTACACACAAAAGGTACTTCCTTCTGTCCGAATTTCTTTGCATCATATATATATATGCAACCAAAAAAGTTGATGGGGCAAGAGAATGGAGAAAAGGGGAATCCCTTTCTCCGTTCTCTTACCCCATCAGCTTTTTTTGTTCTTTTGTTTTTCTTTGCCTGATGGCACGAAAAGTGTTTAAATTTCGGCAAACTGAACTGGCGATAAAATCGTTTTAGGCATATCTTTAAAGAGATCTATCAAATGATCATTTCATAATCTGATAATGCCATTATGAGCTTTTAAATTTAATCTTTAGAATACATCTTACGTGTTACTCCCATCATTATGTCAACCATAATTGCAAACTCATATTCCGATCCAATTTCACATGCCTTTTCTTTCATTTTCCAAGAAATCCATATACAATAGAGATACACAAGTAAGGACCACTATTGTTATACAATGTGTAACGATGGAACCTGAAACCGACTGTTAAAATGACCAGAAGAAATGACATGATAAGTATGTGATTAAGTCCTGATGACATTCAATACCATACACTTCACTAGCCTGTCTCGCCTAAATACACAGCAGGATTAGACAATTGCCATGTGACGTAACGAATGACGCAGATGACCAGAAAGATGTATAAAAAATTACAGAAAGATGCATGAGGAGAACTATATTTGACGGGTGCAAGAAAAAGTTAAACTCAAGTTAATCGAAAATCCGCTGTCGAATTGTTGCGAAATGCGTCCATGGCTAAGAGCTATATAATTTATTTTTTTCTTGAATAAAACAAGCAAGTACTTAGCCAATTTCGAACTTTATTTGAGAACGTCTTTCACTAATAACTAAGTCATATTTCATTCAACAGTAATTTAATTTTGTGCATTATCTTACAAATCAAAATGAAAATAATTAACGCACGCACGTCATCACGGGCATTAAGTCATTGTGTTGGTAGCACAGGTGGATTCCTATAATCTGTCATACGCCTGCTTCATGGAAACTTCTTAAGAGAATTCCATTCCATTAGTATGATTAACTTTAATGGAAACGAGTTATTTCCAATTTGGACATCTACGATACATTTTCAATCGATGTTAGATCTCGGGTTACTTATTGGGACAGTGATAGCCCACTTTTTACAATGCATTTCCTTCTAGAATCAAGTTAGCAATCCTCTTCTTTTGGGGACACTGCCTGTAATTTACTAGTGTAACCTACTTTAGCCAAGTGATTGCCTAGTAAAGAAATCGGGGGTTTAGATTTGTATAATATGAATAAAAATAGAATACTCGAACCATTAAAGCAGAATAGTACAGTACTTGTGAAATGTATGTAGTGTTTTGTCCTTCAATTCATAATCTTGAATATATTGAAGAGAGGTTGAAGGAAGGACGTGTTTCACAAGGGCTCCGGCATTTGTGGGTTTCCTGACCTCTTTCTTGAACGTAGATGGGAAGTGCCTTATATGGACTTGGAGCGAAATTTACGCTGATTATAGATATTATCTTCGTTCATCAATTTTTTCATTCATTTTGATCTTTTCGAACCTTTTTCGTCAATTTTCGTCCACTTTTCACGTCTGCTGAATTTTGAAAAACTCTTCTTCGCGCATCAACGCATCATATTCTGCGCATCTCATCTGTGTAACTAGAGGTCTTCACCAACACCTGTTACTGACTTGTTTCCTTGTTACGTCACAATGCCTACAAACAGCGCTGGTAAGAAAAAATCCTCTGGCCCTCCCAACAACCGCATGACTGACGAGGAGAACGCTCAGCTCGACCAGATGCTATCTCTTCGGGATGAATTTGGCAAGCTATCCAAGTTCATCGACAACAAGCTATCGGTCCTCGAACAGGCTATTGTAGATGTTCGAGAAGGGCAGTCGGGAATAGTCCAGTCTATTTCCTTTCTAGATGAAAAGTTTGAAGAAATGAGAAAGAAGACGGAGAGGATCGAGAAAGTAAACCAGGAGCTCCAAAAGAAAAACGGCTACCTGGAGAAGAAGGTCAACGACTTGAGCTCACAACTTAATGAGCTTGACCAATATCATCGCCGGGTCAACCTGGAGATCACCGGAGTGCCCGAACAACAAGGAGAGAACCCGGAGGAGGTAGTGCTTAAGATAGCTCAACACATCTACCCAGGAACATCTGCAAAAGACATCGATGTGGTGCACCGCCTTGGACGTCTCTCTGAGGAAAACCAACGCCCACGTGCTTTCATCGTGAGATTCGCTTCAAGACGCGCCCGCAACGCTGTCTACGATGGAAGAAGGAAGCTGAAGACGTTCAGCACCAAGGACCTTGGCTTCAGATCCACTGGCAGGATATTCGTCAATGAGAATCTGATCTCATCAACGAGGGAGCTCTTGAAGGAAGCCAACAGAGTTCGGAGGAGTGCTGGCTTCAAGTTCCTGTGGACCCAGAATGGTCGGATCTTCGTGAGGAAAGACGAAAAGAGCCAGCCCATGATCGTGAGTTGCAAAGAGGACTTTGTAAAGATTAAATAATCACTAAACTCATATTAAGTACTCATATTAAGTATTATCTTTATTACAAAGATGAACTTCCGGCTATTAATCAATTTTGAAATAGGGCTACAACATTTGCACTGTCTTTACTACATAAACATTTTGGTTTCTTCTTCAAAACCCTCTATTTTCACTTCTTTTCGTCGGAGCTATAAACTTTCAAGCTACTGCATTCATTTCTGTTCCGTTCTTATTCTATGTTATCTTATGTATTATTCTAGACTATGTACGCATTTTGGCATATGGATTATAAATTCTCTTAAGAACTTTTCATATTCGTGCATTAATTCTTTTAGTTATGTCAAATACAATTCCGCGATACGTTTTTACCTAGAAGCAGTTCTGACCTTTGTTTTATCCCTTGTATCATTCAATATTTTTTGCATTTATTCTGTTATAAGTAGTTTAAATGTCAATGATTGACAACGAACATTTCCCCTTCAACAATTTAGACGAAGATGAATTTATAACAGTAGTACAGGGGAGTCGAAATGATGTTATCTCGCATAGATATGACAGTAATACGAGGTTTGATCATTTTGCCACCAATGCTCTTGCTAGCAATTTTGATGAGCTTCAACTTGAATTTGATTCTCATGACGAAGCAGTTCATCTTCCTTCATCTGCGTACTATACCGAATGTTTATTCAAAGATTATGCTAAAACACTTGAGAACGACAACTTATTTGTCTTGCACCTTAATATTAGAAGTGTAAATAGAAATTTTGAGAAATTACGATCATTTTTAGGAAATACTGAATTGTCAGTGCCTCCGGTTATTGCTCTCTCAGAAACCTGGTTTTCAGAGACCGCTAATTATTTAGTTACGCTACCTGAATACCGGATCGTCACTAATAACAGATCTAACAAACCAGGGGGTGGCGTGGCGCTGTATATACCATGTTCACTTGATTATGTGGTCATAGACGACTTGAAATGTATGACTGATGCAATTGAGTCCTTATTTGTTGAAGTTGTAACTCAGAAAGGTCAGAAACTGCTCATCGGTGTTATATACAGACCACCACAGTCTGCTTGTATGAATGAATTTTTAATTGCTATCAATGATCTTCTTCAAAACCGTGCATTTAGAAACAGTAATTGTATCATTACAGGGGATTTTAACATAAATCTCCTATCCAGCAATCATTCGGCTACTAATGATTTCCTCACTAACCTTTTATCTTCATCATTTTTGCCACTTATCTCTAAACCTACGAGAGTGACTGATCACTCTGCCACCTTTATAGACAATATATTCTGTAATTGCCAACCTGTTCCTAAAGCTGGCATTATTGTGACAGACATTTCTGATCACTTTCTGATCTTTACTCACATTCAGTTAGCACTTCCAGTTACTAAAAATGATGGTATGAACTTAGGAGCACGTCGTATTTTCACTCCTGAAAATATAACCTCTTTACAGGACAAGTTAAGCTCTACTGATTGGTCTGATGTTTACTCTGTGAAAGAAAATGTTGATCAAGCCTTTGAAATATTTTTAAACATGTTAAATAATTGCATAAATTTTTGCATACCATTGAAAAAACATCGGAAATATGATTATAAGCGTATACCTAAACTTCCTTGGGTTACAAAATCAATTCTACGATCCATTAATCGCAAAAATAATTTATATATCGACTTTATTTCTAAACCTTGCGATTCTTCACGAATGAAATACACTTCCTACAAAAATGTGCTTACTACAACCCTTCGCTTGGCGAAAAAGGGATATTTTGTGGAACAACTAGATCTATTTAAAAATGACGTTAAAAACACTTGGAAAATCATAAATGGGGCTCTGAATAAGGGTAAAAAATCCAAGTCAATTTCTAAGTTGCGTGTTGATGACGCCTTTATTGAAGATAATCACGTAATAGCTGATACCTTTAACACCTATTTTTCTGAAGTAGGCTCCAAATTATCTCAGACTATTATTCCAGGTGATAAATCCTTTCACGAATTTCTAACAATGCCAAATGACAACTCTATTTTCTTTACCCCAGTATTTAGGCAGGAGTTAGTTAATATTGTCTTAGGATTGAAATCAAACAAATCTCCTGGTTACGACGGTATAACCAATTTCCTCTTGAAAAGCATTGTCGATTCCATTGCTGATCCGTTGCTTTACATATTCAATTTATCTTTGAAGTCTGGCCAAGTTCCAGCTAAAATGAAAATTGCTAAAGTGATCCCATTATTCAAAAAAGGTGATAACCTGTCTGTCAACAATTATCGCCCCATATCTTTATTAACCTCGTTTTCAAAAATGTTGGAAAAAGTAGTCTACGTAAGAACTATTGCTTTTCTTAAAAAATACAGTATTATATCCGACTCTCAGTTTGGTTTCAGAGAAAAACACAACACGACCCACGCTATTTTAACTCTCATAGATCAAATCTCTAGTTCTTTTGATAAGTCTAATCACACTGTGGGTATGTTCCTTGATTTCTCTAAGGCTTTTGATACCATTAATCACGAGATACTACTACATAAACTTGCTTACTATGGCATCAGAGGGAATGCTTTGAAGTGGTTTAAGAGTTATCTTACAGGTAGAGTACAATTTGTTAGCGTAAACAATTCTGACTCTTCTACCAAACCTGTTAATTGCGGAGTTCCTCAAGGAAGCCTCCTGGGCCCTCTTTTATTTATAATTTATGTAAATGATATTAAAAGGTCGTCTGATATTTTTTCTTTTATACTCTTTGCGGACGACTCCAATCTGTTCTACTCACATCACGATCCTATTGAACTCGTCACTGTTTTAAATGCCGAACTTAAAAAGGTGACGGATTGGATAAAAGCTAACAAACTATCTTTAAATTTACAAAAAACAAATTATATGTTGTTTAGTAATTCCTTATCACATCTGTCTGATGAAATTATATTTGACAACACTGTTATTAAAGAAGTTAAAACAACCAAATTTTTAGGTATTACTATAGACAATAAATTATCATGGAATTCGCATATTGATAACACTTGCAAAACCATATCAAGAAATATTGGAGTTATTCATCAACTTAAGCATGTTCTTCCATTATCAGCACTTCTGATGTTATATTCAACTCTCATCTTACCATATCTAAATTATGGCATTTTGGCATGGGGAAACGCAGCAAGATCCAGGTTAGATAAAATTTTACTCTTGCAGAAAAAGGTTTTGAGAATAATATGTAATACATCTTACAGAGCGCATACTGATATTTTGTTTCGCCAAAATCGTATTCTCATAATTCATGACCTTTATCGATTTCAGCTGTACCAATTCATGTACAATCTTGATAGAAATAATATGCCATTCGTTTTGAAACAACTGTTTGCAAAAAATAGCACTTTACACAGGTACTACACCAGGCAAGCAAACGATTATCATTTACCCAAAACTCGAAAGGCTTTTGCCAGTAAAACTATATTTTTCAATGGTCCTAAATATTGGAACTCATTAGAACAGAATTTAAAACTTACCCCTAACTTAAGTAGGTTCAAATATCTTGTGAAGAAACACTTGACTGACTTATACTGATGTAAATAATTCACTCTGCTTTTATTTATTTTTCTTTTCTTTTCATTCCATAATAGTGTATTTATCTTTTTTGTAATAGTTATATATACGTGTATATATAATATACTGATTTCCACTCGAAATCTCTTTTATTTCATTAATTTTATCTTGTAATGTTAGCTCAACTGTATATAATGTACATATGTTTTGTTTAGTAATTTCCTCCCTCTCAAACAATTACTTTAATTTAAACGAAAATCTTTTTTGTTTGTTTGTTTGTTTTTTTTTAACATATATTATTGTATCATTATTCGATTAGGGGGTCTACATCACACAAGCTAAGCTTTTTAGTAGATCCCTCCACATATCATTTTGTCACCTTTCTATGTCATATTTATGTATTCTCTGTTTTTGCAGTGTTTGTAATTTATACATATTGTTGTAATTTCATTGTAAATGTGGAATCTGAATAAATCAATCAAATCAAATCAAATCAAATCAAATCTTATCGAAAGTCCCGAAATAGTTGGATCAGTGCCAGAATCGAGTATACTCCCGAATTTCAGAGGTTTATTTGATTTGAAACCAATCTTTCGTTTCTTTTTCATCTGTGTATCAAGTTTAAAAAGTCATGTTTATGAACACATTTCTAACCAATGCATGAGTCTAGTGTTTCAATAGCGAAATGCCAACTGAAAGAGTTCAAAATGCATATAGATATCAGGCTGGAGCTCTCAAGTAGAAAATTGTTTTTCAGGCTTGTACAGATCATGCAGATATACGTGCAGTTCTAAACTAAATGTGCACCAGTGGTGTATCTACGGCGGGGGGGGGGGGGGGGGGGCAGAGGGGGCGGCACTTGAAGGGGATGCAAAAAACGCAAAAGAGAGAAAGAAGAGGGGGAGAAATACAAGACAACATGCATAAGAAATTGTGTTTTATAGGATTTGAAATGCAAAAATTTTCTATAGCTCGGTCGCTTTGCTCCCTCGCATAATTATTTTCAAAATCTAGCTATTTCAAACACCTAATGGCATTTGTAAAGAGTTAACCATTATTGACTCTAGTTGATTTGCCCCCCCCCCCCCCCCCCTGCATAAGGCAGGAGCTTGTTAAATTTTGAGCCCCCTGGTTGGACATAAGTGCATAAAAATCCCTAGTGTAGAACAAAGAAATCATAATTTGCCTTGCAATTGCCTTACTCAATTTCTCAAATATATTTCTTCAGGGTTTTCATTCATTTTGCGCACCAAAATAGGAATGTTCAAAATTTCAAAAAAAAATCTATCGCTAGGTCGCTGTATTCCCTTGGATTTTTTGTTTTTTTTTAAAGGGTAAAATACATAAGAAATTTCAATTTGAGGGGTGAAAAGGAAAAAAAAAATCTGCTGCTCGGTCGCGTTGCTCCCTCGCTTATACAATAAGGTAGCTTAGCGAAATGTCGTGGTGCATAAGCACGGGGGTTTTAGACAAAAGAACGCAAGCGGCCAATCAGCGACAGCGTTTCTCGCTTCCGGGATTTTACCCCCTGGGGAACGAAGACTCAGTGTCTGACAAAAGTGATCCCGTCTCCCGGTGCTGAAAAGCCGCGATTTATTTTTGGTCTTCTCTGCAGACTCGTTAAAACGCTATAGCCCCCTCTACGGCTACATTATTATATACTTCTACGTGTTTTTCTCTACGGGGCAAACCACTATTATTACGGGTCAAGTCTGCGGGACACATTCATGATGATCCGTTGTATTAAATTTTCTCAATACGTATCTATCTATTCTTGTATTTATATACTTCGATAAAAACACTTTTAAATAACAATCTAATTGTTTCGTTCTATCTTACTGGGGACTTTAAAACTAGCATTTACTAAGACCAGTGAGTCTATCAGTATCGAAATTCTCTGTTTTTTAAAAATATTTTTAATATATATTTTCATGGTAGGCTAAAATCAGTATCTGGGCTTTATCGTTTAACGAGGGAATTCAAGACGAACATCGATTTGAATACCGTTTTAAACATGTTTTCCTCATGAAGAGTATTATTGTTTATTCATAAATATTATTTATTTCTTCTTTCATGGTTAAAACAAATATCCGAGAGAGTCTGGATCATTATTACGAGGTTAAAAGTATTGCGTGCCTTTCAAATATATTGCTCTTATTGACTTCAATTATTTCTGCCCATCACCTTTTTCTGTCAATGACCTCTTCCTAATTGAGATCCCAATTTCCATCAGAATTTTGTGCAGTAATATATGCGCCCATAAGTATAAAGTGCATGAAATAGTAGGTAAAAGGTTCGAAATTCGAAGGAAATCGTAATTTCTGATTGCCTTGCTTCAGTCATAATCGCAAATACAGAGGGACAGGGTTACATGCCCCCCCCCCCCCCAAAATGATGGTAATTGTCATTATGGTGATGATGATGATGACGATGATACTAATAATAATAATAAGTATTAATAAGTAGGCAAAAGATTGTTTTCTTGTTATTATTGTGATAAGGCTGTGCACTGATGAATATTTCGCATTATATTGTAGATATTCTTGTTGTCATGGCAATAAAATTTCAAAGTGATTTAGAAGCTCGAAGGGTGGGGGGGGGGGCGGGCTGTAAAGGTTGTGCCGTGGCTAATTATTTACATATATCAGCCAATCCTTTTCAGTTGTTTATCCATTCCTGAATAGCCTACTGAAGCAGGGAATGATAACATATAAAACGGAAAGAATGCAGCCCGTTCATTTGTCAGTAGTCGGAAAATTAGTCAACTTAGAGCAGGGCCAGGGGGCACAGTGCCCTCCCACTTTTTCAAGTACCCCAAAAGTGCCCTTTTTACATCTGAAAAAATGCCCCTTCCTCTCTGATAAGTGCCCTTTTTACTACTAAAAGTGCCCCTTTTCCTTTCTAATAAGTGCCCCTTCCCCTTCTGATAAGTGTTTTTTCCCCTCCTGATAAGTGCCCCTTTTCAAAATCTGATAATTGGCTCCTTATCTCTCTAATAAGTGCCCTTTTCTTCTGATGATAAGTGCATTTTTACTTCTGATAGGTGCCCCTTTTCCCTTCTAAATAGTGCCAACTTTCCCCTTCTGATAAATGCCCCTTTTACATCTCAGCAAACCTATCTTACAAGCTCTTTTCGTTCGCTAAATCAAAAGGGTTGTAAAGTTTCAAGTTTAAAGCTGAAACTTTGTTCTATCCAAATAGAATAAAATGAGATTTGTTTATTTGTTTGTGTGTTTTTGTGTTGTTGTTGTTGGGGTTGTTGTTTGTTTGTTTGTTTGTTTGTTTGTTTTTTCGGGGGGGGGGACTTTTTGGTGGTTTTGTGGTGCCGGGTCACACATGTTCAAGGACGTTTTTTGTTTAAAGGGCCCTGTCCAAGGGTCCCCGCCGCAATACTCGCAATACACGCGAATACACCCGTCCCCTTCCCTTTCAGTCACATAACAGAGAAAAAAAGAGAAGGTGAAAGAGGGTGAAAAGAAAAGAAAAAAAAATCATTACGAAAAGTATGCGAATTCGCTGGCTCGCAATTTATCCATTTATTTTCATTTTTAGATTACATGCAAACATGATACTCGGTTGAAAGGCATCAGCCCCTCCCACGAGAAAATATGGCCATACGCCAGGATTTGATCATAAATGAGCTGTTCTTTTATTTACGGGTGTGAAAAATTCGAGAGTGGGAAGGGGGTGGGTCTTGAAGTTCTTGACAAATTAAAGTCGGTTTATTTTTAAGCTTGTGCATGCAAGCCGGTGAATATAATTTAGTAAAAATTAGAAGTGAAAATTCTAAATAGAAGTCCTGCCCCCTCCCCGAACATGATTAATACATATCAAGCATCATCTTCTTCCTTTTTATTGTGGTTCTAGACATGTTTCAGCTTCCCTAACTGGCAGTAATGTGTGATAGTCTAATGATGGCATGTGCGAGCGAAGCGAGGAGCACAAGTTTTCAGACTTTTTTCTAACGTTGAAGTCCTATGTTTGTGCATTTTTTTACGGCGATATAATGGAAATGACGAGAGAAACTTAATTTGGGGAATGTCGAAAGATATTTTAATTCGTGCTTTAACCCTGTCGTTTTTCTTTAGGATTTCATCGATATCAACATACTTTAGTATGATAAATGCTTGATTTCATTATGTATTATAAGAGTTTGGGTGAAATTTTCGGAAAATATTATCCTTACTTGTTAGTATTATGGCATATTCGAGAGAGCGGAATGACAAATACTTTGCTGGGGGGGGGGGGGGGCATGGCATGCCCCTCTTGCCTCCAGCCCCACTGCTTTACACTGTAGTTTAGTAATGGGTACCTGTTAAGCCGCACCGATTATTTGAAGCTATATAAATATGGCTCTTTTTGTAAGAAACAGTGGGAAATATTGGTAAAAGGGGCATTTATCAGAAGAGGAAAGAGTGCTTATCAGAGGTGGGAAGGGGCAATTAAAAGAGGTGAAAAGAGGCACTTATTAGGAAGAGGGCACATATTACGTAGGGAAAGGGGTAATTATCAGAAGGGGGAAAAGGGCACTTATTAGAAGGGAAAAGGGGCACCTATCAGAAGCATAAATGCTCTTATCAAATGAGAAAAGGGCACAAATTAGACAGAATTAGGGGCATTTATCAAAAGGAGAAAAGGGCACCTATAAGAGAGAAAGGGAACAGTTTTCAGAAAAAAGGGACACGTTTTGGGTACTTCAGACTATAGAAAAACAGAGGGGGAATCACATCAACTGCACGTGGCCTTTAGTTAAGCACTTTTTTATAGGGTGCTGCCAGCAGTTAGGGTTTGAAATATTTCAAGATATGTATCATACACTGAAGCCCCTACTCTGTGCAATGAAAAGCTACTTCAGTGAAAGGCTTGTGTCTCAAATTTTGCATAGAGCTATATAGTTCGAAGAAGAAATAATAATGGGGGATCGGACCTATTGTGTTGAGTTGAATGCATGTAGGACGGAGGAATAATGGGGAGGCGGCTTTGGTTATACGCGCGTTCGAGCAGCGTCAGCGTTTGTTCTTATATTATGATGAAAAGACAGGAAGTCTATTGACTACTGATATAAAGAAGTAATAGGAGAGAGAGAGAGAGAGCCCTACTGCTAATCCCTGTTAAACTAAACTTCCCTCAGTGACATAACAACATGTTATGCATAGGCGGCTATTACAGGACTCAGGCCGACAGCATGGACTGATGATAGTATTGATTTGATTTGGTTTGATGGATTCATGATATATTCTAGAGTAAAAATCCCCTCATTAAACCATACTTGCTTCTTAGCTACTTTTTTTGCTGCATATCTAGATTAGATCAAGCTAGAACGACACGTACTCTAAAAAGAAAATGCTCATGCGGACAAATATTATTGCATGCAAAGGGCTCTTTTTGGTATTTAGTTTTAAATGTAATTTTCAATTCGATAATTTAAAAAGACATAAAAAACTGTATTTCTCATTAGCTTATACTAGTTTCACTTTCTGCAGAGACGTCGCTAGAAAATTTTGAATGGGGAGAGGATGACGCCAAAATTTTCCAACAAATCTTTAAGGTCTGACACTCAAATTTGCCTACAACAAATGCCGCACCCTAAACTGTACCCACAGAGTTCAGTGGCTATACCCTAATTCCCCCCCCCCCCACACACACACACATAGAGAGAGCTTGATCATACCGGCCAGGCGGCCACTATTCTAATTTAAATACAGTAGTTACATAATTATCCTGGCTGCCCAAATATTTGAATATTCTGGCACCTCGCTACATGAATATGAAGTGTTGCATTGTTGCCCGAATATCGGAACTTAACAAATCATCAGGGGGAGGGGGGGGGGGGGGGACGCAGCCCATAATCGAAGGGGGTGCCTTTTGTCCGAATATTAACTTTCCACTATTTTTTTTTTGGGGGGGGGGGGTAGCAGAAACAAATTTCCCAGATATATTTGTGGCGAGTGTGGAACCGAAAATTTAAGCAATGGAAAGGAGAAATAATGGCCAACTTTAAATTCTAACTAGGCATATGATATTGGGAATACACCGAAGGCCTTCCCAAGGTTCTCGAGGGAAGAGGGGAGAGGGGGTTAGGACCAACAACAACCAAAATGATAGCAGATGCAAATCATCTAGAATTGTCAGGAAAAAGAAAACGGTATATATTTTCGCCGACAGCGCTTTGAACTGGAAGTAAGTTTATGGGGGAACCGCTGGCCCTCTAGATCTGTAGGGTCTATCGAGGGATGGGAAAGGGGGGGGGGCAATAAAACGGACCCCCGCAAAAAGTAATAATATGTATATGAAAATTGTATTCCGGAATAAGATTCATAATGTATTTTTTCTCAGACACACGAGAAAACATTCCATTTCGCGCCCAAAATGAATGGTAAATGAATCGTAAGCTAATTTCAAAATAATGCCGACTTTAAATATGACGATAAGAGTTATCGGCAGCGGTGGGGGGGGGGGGGGGGCTTGAGGGATCACACTCCCACTCAAAATTGCTGTCGGCAAATGCGCCACTTCTGTCGGCAAAAAAGGAGGGAGAAAATGGGGAGAGGGAAGAGGAAAGAGAAAAGAAAAAGGAGAAAAGAGAAAGGAAAAGGGAAAGGGGAAGAAAAGGAAAAGGAAAGGAAAACTAAAACAGAAAGAAAAGAGGGACAGGAAAAGGGAAGCAAAGAAAAAGAAGGAAAACCTTTTTTGGGTTTGTTTTGTTTTGTTTTTTTTTTCCTCGCTCTCAAAAAAGTGAATAGATAATATTCGGGCAAAATGCGTCCCCCTTCGGCAATGGGCTGTACATAGCCCCCTCCCGAGGAATTTCAAAGTTCCGATGTTTGGCCAGCCACCACTTCATATTCGGGTAGAGAGGTGCCAGAATATCCACATATTTGGGTAGTGAGGTTTCCTGATATATAACTTCTGTACATTTTTACTAAGAAAAGTTTTTTTTGGTTTGTTTTGTTTTGTTTTTGTTTTGTTTTGTTTTGTTTTGTTTTGTTTTGTTTTGTTTTTTAATTTAGAAGTTGAAAAGTTGATATTCGGGTAAAAGGCGTCAGCCTATCCCCTTGCGAAAATGGGCCCGTATGATCATAACTTCTACATCTGCGTTTTTCTTGTATCATTGTGTGAGGGGAGATTAGGGTGTACCGTGTAGCATTTTTTGGCAAATTTGGGTGTCACACTCTAAAAATCTGTCGGCAAATTTGGGTGTCACACCCAAAATTTTGATGTCAAATTTGGGTGTCCCACCCCACCGCCATTCAAATGTTCTAGCGATGCCCCTGGATATCGGCGTTGATTCAATCTTCATTCCTCTTTCTGTCTGGACTACAAGATCCCTTATCTTTCATAAGCTTTTCTTTTGCCACTTTAAACCCATTTGAAGGGGAAATCTAGGAAAATCTGTACTGTCCCTTTCCTATTTAATGGTTTTTAATCTCCGATTTGTATACTTGAAATACATAGGCGTAGACAGGGGGCCCAGGGGGGCACTGCCCCCCCTATTCAGCCCCTAAAAAAAAAGTGAGAACGAAAAAGCGGGAGAATTGAGACAAAAAAACCTAAAAAGGCGCTACGAGTCGTTACCTTTCAATGACAATTTGCTAAAACGTCAAAGTTTTCGCGCTTCGCGCGGGAAGGGGATAATACCCCCCCCCCTTCCCTGCCCCCACACCTATTACATACAGTAAAATATTGCGTCCAAATTATTGAAAAGCAGTCCGAGCGTCGAACTATAACTTTCCGCCTAAAAAAATTGTTTGCCTCGGGCTGTTATCTTAATTTCTCTCAAATTTGTTAAAACGTCATAGCTTTTGCGCTTGGGGCGGGAGGGGGAAAAGTCCCCCCTCCCTGCACCCACCCCTGTTACAGTGCATTATTGCGTCCAAATAAATGAAATGCAGTCCGGGCGTCGAACTAACTTTCCGCCTAAAAAAAGGTGCTACGAGCCGTTATCTTTCTCTCAAATTTGCTATAAAACGTCAGAGCTTTCGCGCTTTGGGCGGCAGGGGGGGGGGGCGAACTCCCTCCTCCCTGCACCCACCTCTGTTACATACAGTGCAGTATTGCGTCCAAATAACTGAAAAGCAGTCCGGGCGACGAACTAACTTTCCGCCTAAAAAAAAAGTTGCTGCGAGCCGTTATCTTTCTCTCAATCCCCCCCCCCTCCCTTCACGCTTTGCGTGCTAATCACCAATTTCGCACGCTTCAACCCCCCTAAAATGAAATCCTGGCTACGCGGGTCGATCCTTTACGTCTCCCCCCCCCCCCCCCCCCCATTGAAAAATCCTGGCTACGCCATTGTTGAAATACCACACCATGCTCTACTCATATGGCTCAATAAGTTTCACTTCTTTAATACACTACCCCCGAAAATCAACACATCTGATGTAAAAAATAGCTCCAATACCATTATGACTATGATGATGATGATAATAATAATAGATAATAACAACAACATCAAAACCATAATGCTAATGCTATAATCATAATCTTAATCATAATAATCACGATAACAACAATGACAATACTGATAAATGAAAATCATGTCTATATTGACATTTGATGGGTAGCCTCATCAGTTTTTATACTGATGAGGCTTGGGGGAAATCAATTACTAACCCAGCATTGAAAGCTACATGATTAATACTTTTTTTGATAGGGTCCTGCCATTACATCAGTTATTTCAAGATAATGTATCATACACTGAAGACCGTAGTCTGTTCATTGAAAGGCTACTTTGAACAGTGAATGGCTTGTCTCAAATTTTGCACAGAGCTATAGTTCTTCGGAGAAATAACAATGGGGATCGGACCTATTGTGTTGAGTTGAATGCGTGGGACGGAAGAATAGTGGGAGGGGCGGCTTTATACGTGCGTTCGATCCGCGCCAGCGTTTGTTGTTATGATGAAAAGACAGGAAGTCTATTGACTATTGATATAAAGAAGAATTAGGAGAGAGAGAGAGAGAGAGAGAGAGAGAGAGAGAGCCCAACTGCAAATCCCCTGTTAAACTTCAATTGTTCTCAATGACAAAGTAAAGTGTTATTATGCATATTATTACTGGTCTCAGGCCGACAGCAAGGACAAATGTTAGTATTGATTTGATTTGGGTTGATGAGTTAATGATATCATAATAAGATATTCTAAAAGTAAAAATCCCCTCATTGTACTATATACTTGTCTCTTCGCTACAACAATAGTTATTTGCTGCATATCTAGAAAATGATCATGGGGAACAATTTAATATCATTACATATAAAGGGGTCTTTTTTGTCTTTAGTTCTAAATGTAGTTTTCAATTCGAAAATTAAAAAGACATACAAAACTGCATTTCTTATTATCCTATAAAAGTTCATTTCTCTCGTTTTCTTTGCCCTTAAATTATAAGTAGATTTTTCCATCATCATTCACGTCTTTAATTTCTGATATTGATTTCCACGTCTTATCCACATGCTATCATTTTAGAACATAACATATTTTTTTAAAGATAACCATGCGAACTGAGGAAAATAGAACAAGAATCAGAATATTTGGAGAAAACTGAGAGGGGGGGGGGGGCACACTATGATCGTTGAAATGCAATAGACATATTCTAGTCATACAATATAAGAAGAATTGGAGAAGGGGAGAGAAAGGAATAAGAGGAGAAATAAAACATAAAGAACAATAAACTGTTAGGCAAGCCAATGCCATCGGAAACTCACTCTATTTTTAGAATAATTATATATTCTATTTATTTTGTTGTTATTGTTCCAGTACTACACACTAGCCTTTCATATACATATACTGACAGAAGAGGGCGTACTTCCGGAATCAGTGAATGGTACCTAGAGCTTCTTTCTTTGAATTTATCAAGAAGATTGGCTCGGATCCGGGAAGACTGCATTATAGGCTCCATGCGATCGTTATGTAGAAGGCTCGGAGCTCCCTGCTGTCTTCACGCACAATAAGGATGCGTCCGTTCCGGATGCGTTCTTATGCACCACGACATTTCGCTAAACTACCTCAATAACTCATCAAATTTGGGCTAACAACCCCGGGTTATGTGCATCAAAACTCTTTTTCACGTAGTGCCATCATTTCTAAATTAAAAACGCTCATTAATCTGAGTTTAGGCATGGGGGCGGCGCAGATTTGATAGTTTGCCCCTGGCACAAGAATACCTAGATACGCCACTGATGTACACAATCCTTCAGTGTTACCTCTCTTAATGACAAGCCATTGTCGACTTACCTAAGTACGATACATTATTCGACATGTTTTCATTAATCGTTGTATGCACTTATTTCAGTTGTACATATAGTACATCAGAAGTCATGGGATAAAAGACGAAACTGTGCTTTTAACTTTAGAAACTCGTGATGTAACTTTAGAAAAGAGAATACTTTGGTCTACATCAACAGGAATAAAACCGTAATTATCGCATTATTCAAGAAATATAAGTGAAAGCCGTGGTCTTTTTGAGAAAAAAAAAATTAATGGATTGAAGCACAAAATCTGTGACTTTACGGGTACGCTCAAAGTATAAAGTTTAATAACCCTTGCCTATAGTATGACCAAAGCTCTTGAAGCAAGCCAAGTGGGAAATTCAAGCTGACATATGCAGCGATGTGCTAAGCAAAGACTGTCAATCATAATTACTATCTCATACCCGAGAAAGGATTCAATAATACTCCTCGTCTGCTTAGAGCAAGAAGGGCGTTTACTATGTGTAAAAAAATACGAGGTAAAGGCCCTCTGCCTCTCACCCGACGTCCTGCTTGTTACTTGCCTATACTTCATACACCCTTGCTGGGCCGGACGCCAAACCTAACCAGTGAAAGACAAAGGAGGATGTGAAGATAAGGGAAAGAGGTTCAATTGGCGTGAAATTGAGAGAACATTCCGTTCATTTAGACAACAGCAGGTTGTATGTCCAAAGGAGTAAAGCATTCCTGCAAATAAACAAGAGGATGTTATGGATACATGATGTGGTTAAGGGCGGCTTGAAAACATATACCTTATTGATTGTCAAGTAGGATAGAATGAAATATCGCATTACAAAGGATGACAATATTGTAGATTGGTTTACTGAACAAGACTCCGTCTGAAAATTATCAAAGATCATCATTGAATGTTTACATGACTTAGTATGTAAGGCATAGGCCTATTGCTATAAAGTACTGGTTTTATCATTCTGAAAGGGCTCTTAACAAGAATCACCATCTTTAATCAAGGTTTTTCAGACCTGATCATAGACGAATAAGGGAATAAACTATATAAAATACCATCTGAATTCTAAATATTGTTGATAAATCATGTATTATGATGGGGGGACCTATAAAGCTACGCACTTTGTTTCCAGCAGCTAAAAATTCACTTTTCAATGATCTATGCCAATTTCTTTCATATATCTTGGTTCTACATACTGTTAAAGGGAAATCCAACCTTAATAGCGAGTCGCTTTGAAAGAAAGAGGAAAAATCAGAGAAGCGGATTGGTGAAAATTTGAATGAAATCGGACAAGCAATAAGAAAATTATGAATTTTTGAAAGTTATAATCACTATACATATGGGAATTTCAAATTGGCCGAATAGGTAATGTCACTGTGATGTATCTGTGGACAACTGCTCCATTCACTCCAACACACAAAATGACTAAAATGTCACTTTTTTCAAAATGTATTACTCAGTAGGATCTCTTTCTTACATGAGGACCTATAACAATATGCTATCTCCAATATATTTTGAGTACTGCCCCGAGGGTAAAAGCGCCTTGAAAAAACCGCAAATTAATGATATTTTTGTGTACGACAAATGGGAGAGTTGTCCACAAACATGTCACAATTGAATCACCAAATTGCCAATTTGAGATTCGTATAGTTGTAGAGATCTCATTTTTCAAACATCCATAACTTTCTTATTCCTTGTCCGATTTCTTTCAAACTTTCACCATCCAGTTTTTCTTATTTTTCTGCTTTCACACAAATCATCTTATTATCAAGGTTTGATTGCCCTTTAAAATTACATCCCTGAGAAAATTACGACGGACAAATATCAGTAACAGTAATTTTCAAGTCTATTCGATACCCATGTCGAATCTGGTCGACAAAATGAAAGGATCCTAAAGCTATACGCACACGTAATAAATGAATGCAAATCTCGACTTTGAAGCTGACTAGTGATAATTCCACTAAAAATAAAGGGAAATTACTCATTCTTTTTGGCAAACGTAAATGATTATCTCGTTGCTCAGTCATACCAAAAGTTTGACGCATTGAACGCGTCGCAGCTTTTTCTTAATATTTATCATATGTTCCCCCTCCCCCACCCAAAGTTTGGATGCTCGCTCTCATTTTAGGCCAACGCCTCTTCCTAATAAAGCCAGGAGTAAGTACAATATGTGTATAATCATGTAGATAAAGGTCCATTTTTTTACCGAATATGACCGAGTATCCGCTTTCATAGCGTGCGCACCAGTATATGATTTTACGTCTGGAATAGCGTATCTACCAAAACAGATGAGCATGGGCGAATAAATTATATATATTGGATTTTACTGAGCTAAAAACTATCAAAAACAAGGACAAACGGTCCAAGGGCCGATATTTGTCTTGTGTACAAATCAAAACTGTATACATGTACAAATGAAGATCACATGGTAAATATAAATAAAAGTAATGAACTACAGTAAATAAAATAGCTATAACATGTGACAATACATTAAGTTACTCCCAAGTAGTAAATTGTTTTGGGGAAGAGAAAAATAGCAGAAGAAGGAGGAAAAAAAGAGAAAAAGAGAGAGAGAGAAAGAAAGGGAGGAGAAGAGAACACAAGCTAGGAAGAAGGGAAGTAACTATCAAGCACATTCAAAAAATTAATAAATACAAATACAAGTATAAAGTGCGTACTATATAAAGGAATCAATGGAACTAAGCACATACTGAGATTTGATGTAGAAAATGTGGCACCTTACATATACACCTAGAGTGTTCTTACTGTCACTACTGTTACTACCTGCCTGTGCCATAACAGAATTTTGAATTTTGAATTACGGCAAGGTAGTAGGCATAAATGTCACTATTCCTCAACTGATGAAGATTGAGCAAAGAGCTAAGAATCCCTTATATTGCCCCAAAGTAACATACAGTGTATGTAATTCCGCAAGTAGTATAAAGCTAAGAGAAGGGATAGAAACAGAGTAAGAAAGAGAGAGGGAAGGAGAAGGAGATGGAGAGAGGGGGAATGACAATACAAACTGTACAATCTGGAAGTTCATAAATAATCAGTGCTGTCATATTGGGGTCATATCAGGGTCATTTGTAGCATGTATTAACTACGAATTGTCTTATTTTTTACATCAGGAATGCAGTATGGCGCTACCTTTATTTTTGTTTAATTAGGCGCCCCTCCAGTAGACATCATAATGAGTGAAGATCATTCAATTGTATTTATATCAACTAGGCCCAATTTGAAATCCATTCTGCGACCTCTCTGTTCGGCATATTCGGCATGACCATGATGACATAAGTATGTTCAGTTGTGTTGTCATGGTGATGAAAGGATTATGTTCAATGTCAGCGCCTCATTAAAATCAAACTGATTAAGGGAACACACTGTTAGGAAATGAGAATATACTCTTCGTATGGTAGTTAGGCACACCTGCATTCGAGATATTTTTCAATGGCAATAATACCTTCTATCTATCCGTATCAGTCATGTTAATCGTTTTGTGCATGGGGGATCAGACGATCAGGTTTTTACTTCCCTTTATTCAGGATATATACCAGGTCCGTTTCTGTCTTATTCTTTTACGACACTATGTTTGTTTACTTTGATTACATTTCCACGTCCTATTCCCCTAACTTTTATTTCCAAATTGCTACAAAAAAAAATCTCTATTTCAAAGTTACATTAAGAATGATTTAACTCATAACATTTTAAAAATTATTGTTAAAGACATTTAATCAAAGTTTTAGCTTCGTCACGCGTCGCTCGTATATATCCTGCTAATAGCAAGAAGGTCCTTAAGCCCCTTGAAGATTACGACAAGAGGAAGAAGAAGAAGAAGAAGAAGAAGAAGTCGTGTTCATTGACAAAGAGATAACACTCTTCTGGCTTTTGGCAGACGATATTCCCTTTTCTGTTGTTTCATCTTGCTGCATTTTCCAAGAGCAACAGGAGTTCTAGATGACTTGTTGATGTAAATAAATAATGTGGAGGCTTTCTTACTGGCAGGCAATAAAAACGTGCCACCTATCCATCAAGAGCGAAGGCGTGTTGTTAGCGTGAAACTGTCTGAAAAGACCAAGTCACGTGTGATTTACATGGCGGAAAAGAGCTGTGTTTGTGACAAGACATAAACATCCTCTCTCTGCAGCCCCCAAATTAATATGTCAGTGCCTCCCAGAATGATGTTCGCCATTTTACAATTAAGTCCTTCACAATAAAACAAAACATTCATTCCTTTTCATACAGAACGTATACTTTTAGCCTTGAATAATCATCACGTGCTTCCTCGAATAAACATTCATAATTTGTGAGATGCGTTAAAAATGACAATTAGTTGGTGTTCATTCAAAGCATTTCAAAATCTTCTTTTGAGAAATATGAACGGAATTCAACACGACATCTTTCTTTCCCTTTCCCCCTTACATCCGTAGTGTGTAATGGACGTTGTCTTTTTAATGATTCAAGACCTGCGGAAACTACCAAATAGGAAAAGCGGGATAACAATGAAATGGAAGATAAAGGGGGAAAAAGTAGAACATCCACATACTCGGTAGGCCCATAGCGCTAGTAATCTAATGAGAAAGTAACTAAAACCAATCCCAAGTCCGCTGGATTGATTATCACGTAATGGCATTAGAATCAAAGTCAATTAAGTTTGGAGTGGAGTATGCATGTATTCATTGCATCTTACATGCCATGTCGGGTCAGGCTACCATGTTGATGCAAGGGATGAGGGATGAAGTGAGTAATATCTTCTCGCTCACTGCATCTCTAACCCGAAAATTTATTTATCTCGGTTTAGACTGGAAGCAGACCCACACAAAGAAAACGCCAAAAAATAGGACAGAAGAAAAAAGCATCGGTGGCAAGTCTCTATAATCATTGAGTTCATGTGCAAGCGTCAGACGACTTAACGCTTCCCTCTGAGATCATGGTAGGTCCATGCTGAGACCAACTTCAAAATCTATCTAGGTCAATATTTATAATCATTATTAGAATCGGTAAATTCTTCCCGATTACTATTACGTAAAATGGGTTGGTTGATCTCTAATACCACGGTACCGTGGTATAGTGGTTATTTTTTAACATTCAGTCTAGAAGTTCCCTGTGAGTATGCCTTTGCCATTAGAGGAGGCATTTTATTCACAATTACAAAATGGGTTCTAGGATGTAGGCATTCTCATTGGTCATTTTATAGCAAGTGGCCGTGCATTTATCTTTCCTACCGTCATGACCGTGCTAAAAGGTACCCATCAAAAGGTGTTATAAAATGGGTTCTATGTTATTATACAAATAATACATGTTCTGTGGCTCGATCATTAGTGATATGCACTGCAATCAGTTATTAAAGTCACAATGAGACGGATAATGAACTCGACAAGTCTCGTTCATTATCCCATTGTGGCTTAACATTCGTGCAGTGCATATTCACTAATGCACTCGCAAAAATGCATCATTTGTATAATAACCCACGGCAAAAAATGATAATGCAAGGCTGAGATGCGCATATGCGTACCTCTGGCGCGTACAAACGTCAGACGCGATGAAATGCGCGTAGCTTCATATAGGAAGGCCATGGCAAGAACTTTGATGCACACTGAGACGCACATTTTACTTTTTTGCTGCGCTTAATGTGATGTCATCAAGGAAAGCAAATGGCGGCCTCCATGACTGTGCGATTCTTTGCATTTTGATATATTATCGACCCGTTTTATAAAACAAATAATTGATTTTTTGTGGCTCGAGCATTAGTGATATGCACTGCACTCAGTTAAGTCACAATGAGACGGATAATGAACGAGACTTGACTTAACATTAGTGTTTCAAAATGTTACTTTTGGTGAGTGTTTTAATTTCACCTTGCTTGCTCACTCAACCATAAAGGCCAAGTCCACACTAACATCAAGTTGATTCGAATAAACAGAGTGAAATTAAACGAGGATAACATTGAACATTTTATTGAAATCGGATGTAAAATAAGAAAGTTATGGCATTTTGAAGTTTTGCATTATTTCTTGAAACAGTGATATGCATAACATTGGCGGTATGCAAATGAGTGAACTGATGATGTCACACACTCACTTTTCCTTATGTATTTTATTATATGAAATATCATATATTTCAACTTTTTCTTCAATAATGTAGAACATGGTTTGACTCCTTACGGAACGCATCATTATAATCATCATTATTGTAACTTATTTTGATAGAAGGGAGAGATTCTTTATTATTACATCCATAAAAAATGAAATATTTGAAATTTCATATAATGAAATACATAAGGAAAATTGAGTGTGTGACATCATCGGCCCATGTTATGCATATCACTGTTTCATAAAATAACGCAAAACTTCAAAATGCCGTAACTTTCTTATTTTACATCCGATTTTAGTGAAATTTCACTGTTATGCTTGTTTAATTTTACTCTATTTATTCAAATCAACTTGATATTAGTTTTGACTTGGCCTTTAATGGGATATATCAGGACATACAGTGAACCAAATCGGGGGGCACTCGTTTTTCCGAAGGTTCGTATTTCCGAAGGTTCAAAATCCCGCAACACAAATATCCCATGCCTGGGGGTTCATAATTCCGAAAATGAAAAAGGGTTCATAATTCCGAACATTTGTTGCATTTTTCCGAAGGTTCGTTTATCCGAAGATTCATAATTCCGAAAATGAATTAGGGTTCATATTTCCGAAGGTTCATAATTCCGAAAATGAAATAGGGTTCGTAATTCCCAAAATGAAATAGGATTCGTAATTCCGAAAATGAAATAGGGTTCGTAATTCCGAAAATGAAATAAGGTTCCTTAAAAGGAGGGAAGGGGAACCAAAACGACTGAGAAGCCCCCCCCCCCCCCCCCAACTCCATATCCAGGGTACAAAAAAGGGAGACAGATAAAAGAGAAAATAAAACTATTACAGAATAAGAACCAGTGAATTATTTGGCGGCCGCCGGATAATTTCTTTCCTTATCGTATTCTATCTTTTTATCCTTCTGTCATTTCCTCTTTCTATCTTCCTTATGCTATTCTTTGTTTTTCCTTCTTTCATTTCCTCTTTCTGTCAACAACATAACGAAATATAAGATAGAAGGCAAAGATAAAAGAATAAAACATAGAATAACATAAGGAAAGATAGAAAGTGAAGAAGATAGAAGGAAAATAACATAATATAAGGAAAGAAAGAATTATCTGGCGGTCGCCTGATAATTATATCTTTCCTCATCTTGTAGATGAAATGAGGAAATGAAAGAAGGATATAAACAAAGAATAACATAAGTAAATATAGAAAGAGAAGAAGATAGAAGGAAAAAACAAAGAATAACATAAGAAGATAGAAAGAGGAAATGAAAGAAGGATAAAAAGATAGAATAACATAAGGAAAGAAATTCACTGGTTCTTATTTGTAATATAGTTTTCTTTTCTCTTTTATCTCTCTCCCTTTTTTGCACCCTTGATATGGAGAGAGGGGGGGGGGGCTGCACAGTCGTTTCGGTCCCTCCCCCCACCCTCCTTTTTAAAGTACCTTATTTCATTTTCGGAATTATGAACCCTATTTCATTTTCGGAATTACGAACCCTATTTCATATTCGGAATTATGAACCCTATTTCATTTTCGGAATTACGAACACTATTTCCTTTTCAGAATATACGAACCCTATTTCATTTTCGGAAATACGAACCTTCAGAATTATGAAAACTCTTTCATTTTCGGAAAAACGAACTTTCGGAATTACGAACCTTCGGAATAACGAGCCATCGGAATTATGAACGTTCGGAAATACGAACCTTCGGAAATACGAACCTTCGGAAAAACAACATGTAACCACAAAATTTGTTCTTTCATTAATTGTCTTTTAATGATATGCATATAACATTTTAAGGTATTTTCATGACTCTCACCTTTGCAGATACCAGCCAGAACATATTCGAACATTTGTCAAGTATGGATTTTGCACCCTTGCACTAAAATTGGCTTTTGCTCACTCAAGAGTAAAATATTGTGAGATATTTTGATGTCATATGATAGGTAGGAACATTCCCTGAAAATATTTTGAAATATTTAAACGGGGAGACTTTTTTTCAACTTTTTTTTTAAAACGGTTCTTAACTTCGTTCATACAAGCCAGGACAAATACCAATTCTTGTCAAGTCTGAATTTTGCACCCTTTCACAAAAGTGGTTTTTGATCACTTAACCTAAGTAACAAGTCAGATTTTTTTCTGTTATTGCATAAGGGAGACCCTAAGCTATCAACAGGAATGAAAATTTTTGGAAAAATATTCTGAAATATTGATTTGGGGAGACTATTTCCAGCTGTTCACTTGTTTGAGGGACGCACTGTAGTGCACTCGCAAACATGAATCATTTGTATACTGTCTCTCATTGCGACCAATGTGTGAAAGTGGGCCCCCGGCAGGATATATCTTGAAATTCACTGTGCTATTTTGTGGGAGGTGGTGATGGTTTCCAGAGCTATAACTATCATGGTTGTAAGCGCTGAAAGAACACAGGGACGTTATAGATTGTTGTGTGCGATATTTAAAAATGTGATTATATTTCATTATTATTACTTTTGAGAGATTACATGTAATAAATGTCAGGAAGGGGGTATCCTCAGATTTGCAGAGCGCTAAAACGTGCCTTATTTCAACTGGCCACTCATTATATTGTGTAAGTTAATTTGCATTTCAATCTTAAATATGCTAAATGTGTTGTCAGGTTTGTTGGGTAAAACAGTATTCCAATGTGATTTTTTTTTTTAAATGACAATTTCCTATTGAATGGGTATATATAATTTTGCAAAACAAGCAGAGCACGTAATGAAGATGATTATATTTTAGGAACATATACATTCCCCGATGTTTTCATTTCCGGTATTATGACAACAACAACAACAAATATACATTCCGCCATTATATGCGAGTGCTCCTGGCATTTATCTCATGAGTTATTTTCCACAACATTAATCAATATCGATCCTTATAATTATTCATTCTTTTTTCCCCTTTATCTCGTGCCCCTTGAATTACATGACTTAAAGGACAAGAAGATTTAAGAAGTAAACGAAAGTATGAATAATTCAGATAAAGAAATAATTACAAACTTCAATATGTATAAAACAAAGTTAAAATGAATAGATATGCCGCGTGAAAATAAAGTATTTTGACTTTTTTTTCTTCGTCAAAGCATAAACTTTGTGACTTACATAACATGTACATTTTTGTAGTAATGCGACGAGTCACCCAATGGTCAATTAAATTTCGAAAATATGGATTACAGAATTAACTTTATTATGAAGCCAGCAAGTGGAGGGGGTCTAGAAAGGGAATTTTACCAATCATAACAACAATTAGAAGATCTGTTGTTTTTGATTGATGAGAGATTAGACTAAGCCAGGGCTCTGTTTCATAAAACTTGTTACCGATAACAAATTACGATAACAGTTATAAGCTACTGAAATAATTGCATTTTTTGTAGTAAAGCGACTTTTTATAGAGTCAACCGAATGGTCAATAAAATTTCGAAAATATGAATTACAGAATTAACTTTATTATGAAGCCAGCAAGTGGAGGGGGTCTAGAAAGTTAATTGGCTGAGAGTGAATTTGTCACTGAATTTTGGCATTTGTTTTTGATCACAAGTTTTATTAGACAGGGTCCAGTACTGATTCTATCTAACACATGGGTAATCAAGAAAAAAATAAAGTAACTCTTAATAACCCCGTTTATGGGCCCTCTGATTTGAGATGGTGTAACTTTGATAAGCGCATGACAGATTGTCCAAGAGGTATCTTAATTAAATGCTTAAGAGTGTCTGTTGAATGGATGCCAGCTGACAAGGAGAAGATTCCAACACCTCACGCTTTATCACCAGCATATAAACATCCCTGGATGATGAAAATATAACACCCGGCAAAGTGCCCTAGGTTGATAATAATGTCCTCATGTTTCCAAACATTTTGCCCTGCGTTTACTAACTGGAAAACATCTTAGAGGGTTAAGCAACGCTAGTAAGTTCACACAGCAATAAGGTCACAATGCAAGCAATTTCCCGCGGCTTAGAATAAATATCAACTTACGGCAACTTAAAAAAACAACATTTATATTCAGACATAAATAATGAGAAACGTTTTGATAAATATTCTTTATTGATCACTTGAACTCGGTCAATTTGCACAGGTTTTGTCTTCTTGATTTGTTATTACAGTATTAGTTTTGGCAATCATTGATTCATACAGTATAGAAAATGCCAGATCTCCTGATTCAGAACATACCTGGCATATCTGACTTTCCAAACATCCAACGTCTTCGACAATGATCGAATTATAGAATCAATTTATTTCTCGGTCTTTCAATAACAAGTACGATAAACAAAGTAAATTATCCTTACGAATACTTGGAAGCGCATATATAAGTATTCGGTCCACAGATCCCCAAAAGGTGCTGTTTGTAGTTGTTAATTTAATTGTAACATATAAATACTCACTCACCTCCGGACATCCGTCAGGGTAGTATGAATATAATGGTATCAAGGGACACATTCTGTTCTCAAGTAATCATGAAAAGGAAACAAAATATACAATCTTGTTCTTTTTTTAAAATGTAGATTGAAGTGGATGTTAAAAGGTATGCAATGCAAAGCGTCGATAAGAATTGTCTGTTATTAATCTCTGTATATATTAATATAAAATGATTCATTAAGAATTAATTGAAATTTATTAAAATTACTTCCTATCTTTTATGTAGGTTAAATTTAATATCTTTCCAATTAATTAGGATGATGTGGGTAGGATGGAATTGTTTGTTTGTTTTTTTTTCTTTATAAATATTTTTTCTTTATCAACGAGTAAGAGTACAAAACGCATTAAAACCAACAATGAGTTCTAAACGGTCATTTGCTGTTATTGCAATACAGAATTCTTGTGATAACTCAATTACCAATGGGATTAGGATTTACATATTGAGTGCGTTTCTAATAGACAATTAAAATGAGAAAATATCACACATGCTCGTAGTGTTTTCATAACGTACCTAAATCTTTGAGAGTTACAACCATTCCTCCCTCCCTCCCTCCCTCTCTCTCTCTCTCTCTCTCTCACTCCCTTTCTTTATTACCCATTCACCCACACCCACACCACGCTCTCTCCATTCAGGTTACATTGCTCACCTCCATTTCATTCACTGCATAACTATACCTATAATGTACTGACTTCGAACCGTAGTAATATGCTTTCAAGATTTTACTATTGATGACCGCTTCTTATTTCAAAATCGTACATTAATATAAAAAGCTTTGCAAATGTATACATTTTTGAGGCCTGCCTCTCAAAGTTATGTAATGTTATGTTGATTACGTCTGGTCCTGTACTGAAAAGGCTACCCATATTCCAATACTCTTTGAATTTGTTGTTTAATTATTTGCTTTTGATGAACAGTGAAAAGGAGAATAATAAAAAAATTCCAATGTTCCTTTATTACATGAGCTTTTACACACTGCATATACAGGTACATGTAAAACCACTTGTACAATCTTCGTAAGATGACGACATGCTTCATCTGGATTGCTCCGGTTTATCATCACTTTATAACACACTCATGATTGACATCCTAAAGCCCGCCCCCATGTGGATCCCATATTCCACTCAACCTGGAGCAAATACTGACTTGAAGTGGAATCACAAAAACACGCACTAACGCACACACACATTGTAGAGAGCAGCACTCTCGCTGTCCCTCTCTCTAACTCCCGCATGCGTGCCTACAAAACTCCCCAACCATTCCCGGGTTGTATTGGTGTTTGGCAGACTCTTATCTCTTGGTTTCCTTGGATTGATTTCCCGCTGAGTATCTCAGAGTTTTCCTCTCTCTCTCTCAATTCTGCGTGAAACCGAATAGTTTAGGTGGTTGTCTTCACGGTATGTGGATGAATGCGGTGTGTAAGGAAGCGGGATTTCCTGTGGAACTCGAGTATCTTTTTGTTGGAATTTAAAACGAATCCTCGAGAAATGGACCCAAATGAGCAGTTCACATCGGTGGATTGCCTGTGATTTGCCTGGAGTATTCCCGTAACGTCTCTTGTGTGAGTCACGTTCCCCCTGGCCATTCTGGTAAGCCAGGCTGAAGAGAAAGGTTCGTATTCGTTTATCCATTTTACAATTCATAGGACGATTTAACATCTGTCCTGAATGATTTCCTTCACCATGGGAGTAATTGACAGTTAATTCAAAAGTTCAAAACCATTTGGTGTGGTATTTAATAAATGTTCTTGATCTGATGATTGTCTGATTCCAGTTGGGAATGAGAAGTTGTTGCCTTCAAGGCCCACATAAATGTTAATCTACAAGGGTTAAAGCTATCCTGCTTCTCTAGTTAAAGCTTGTAGTCTAGTTTGTTTTTCAAACTCTGCGTTTATTTAATTTTTCATTGGATATCATTCATATTAAAACTATTTTCATTATGTTTATATGGTAATTATCTCATTTTAAATGTTATTCCATGATTCCTCTAATTACTCCATCCTTGAAAAGTGTAAGTTTGCCAATAATGTTTGTCGTAGTAAAAACGTGACGCGAGGCCGATATTTCTACAGAACAATAAATTTGTTCGCTTATATGATTATCATCTGATGCACATTGTGATGGTGCATATAATGCCTAATAACTGGAAGTAAACAGCACAATCTTTCTTAACAATCTTATCAATATAGCTCTGTAACATTAAATTCAATTACATTTACACGCACACTCTCCCACTCCCCACCTCCTGTCTCTCTCTCTTTCTCTCTCTCTCTCCCTCCCTATACCATTTCTAGCTGATCTTCCTTCCAAAACATAGGTCATGCCTAGACAATGACGAATTAAGTAGTGATGGCAGATCTAAAAACAATCATGACGAACCTGCATATATAAAAAATCTTTTCACGAGTAGGCTATTCGAGTTTGAAGTTCATTACACCAATACTTTGTTTTAAATACTAACCGTCTCACTGCTCATAAACATGTAAATTAAATTATAGTGGGAAGTATTATTTTGACTGCAAACGAGTTTGGAATTCATTTTATGTTCTATTAAGAAGGCGTCATGTAACTTGCATGACTCAACTTATCCATGTCGGTATATTTAAACACGATAAAGAATATAGCCCATTCCCCCCCCCCCCCTCTCTCTCTCTCTCTCTCTCTTCCTTTCTTTCTCTCTCTCTCTCTCTCTCTTCCTTTCTTTCTTTCTCTCTCTCTCTCTCTTCCTTTCTTTCTCTCTCTCTCTCTCTCTCTTCCTTTCTTTCTCTCTCTCTCTCTCCTTCTCTGTTTATTCTATTATTTTCCCTTTCTTTGGCAGTGTAAATAACGTGAAAGAAAGGATATATTTTAATGAATAGAGAATGGAAAATGATTTTAAGGAAAACATTTCAGCTAAACGCGTAGGCATAATTATCTATTATCAGAGGTCCATTTTCATCACCGATTTAGTAATGTAGCTGGTTTGCATTCTTTTATAAATTAGAGTAACATTTCACCCAAAACGGCATCTTGCGTTCGCGGAATATATTCCTTAAATTAGAATTTAGCTTTGTTTATTTTCAGGTCTCATTCAGTGGGTAACATTGAGAAGGATTCGTTTGATTTTTGTTAGCAAAATATTTCTCCATTGCCCATGAATTACCCATGAAGGGAACCGACAGTAAAGGGGGAATCGCGGTGGCATTAATCATTATGGAAACATCCTCACAAATCGATCAAAAAATGCACTAAAACATTCCAACCGTGAGGGACTAAATACAAGCTCCTCTTTTAAGGATAAAGTAGGAGTACAAAATCAATTTGCAAAACGCTGTGAAGAAACCGTTAAACCGTACCACAAAGTAAGCATGTTGTGGGTACTCAGACATTTACATAAAAAAAAGTCAAGACAGTCCAATGAATGCCGCAGAACGCAACATTAACGATCGGGCACATTCTTTTTGGTATGATCCGAAAATAGGGTCATTCGTTATAAGGTATTAAGGTAACATTTCCTTGTCATTCGATGCTCCTCAGATGAATCATAGTAAACGTGTTTGTGTGGCAGAAGACATGGAAAATACATGATATCAAATGTTCAGTTGTAAATGTATCTCAATTCGATTCAATTTATTTAAACCAATCAAACATACAACAATAATTACATAGTACAGTGGAATAGTAATACAATAGTTAGAATGAGAGGTTTGGGACCCCTAGGAAGCAGAGCTTGTGGATGGGGCCCACTTTTAGGTAATATGAGTAAATAATGTATATTATATAAGAAATAAGATGGCAAGATGAAATATAAATACAAAGAGTTTAACTTATTTACAGAGGTAAAATAGTAATATAGATACAAAGAGTTTAACTTATTTACAGAGGTGTGAGTATACACACATAAACACACACGCACACACACAACACACACACATTTTTTTTTTTTTTTTTTTAAATAACACACATGCACACGCTGGTATCAATATGCCTATAGTACTTCATTTATTTGATGTACTATCGTATGTAAGTGCAATGTAGATAAAATGCCTTGCTCAAGGGCATAAGTGCCGTACCGGGGATCGAACGCCCGATCCTCGCATCTCCAGTCAAGCGCCTTAAACCACTCGACAACGGCACCTCCACGCATCCTCTCACACACACACACACACACACACTCACGTCATACAACATGGCTTCCTGAATTTCAAGTATGTGCAACTTGGAGTCTACCAAATAGATAGTTTTGACACATAATTTTGAACCTAGACAATGTGATACTAGTCCTGATGTTCAGGGGCACCTTATTCCATTCTTTAAGACAAAATATTGAAAATGAGTTAAGAGCAGTATGAGCTCTTACATAAGGTTGATGAATAAGATTTCTCTGACGTGTATTGTTATGGTGGAGGGCAGAGTTTGCCATAAACACATCTTTCAAGAATGAACACTGAGTAGAGGATTGAAATTTAAACATCAAAATCAAACAATTAAGAGAGACCAAGTCATCAAAAGGCAAGATATGTAATTGTATAAACAAAGGAGTGCTAGGACTTCTGTAATTTGAATTGGTTATGAACCTGATAGCTTTCTTTTGGAGAACTTGCAACTTATAAATATGACTCCTAAAGGTATGTCCACAAGCAATATTACAGTACATCAAATGAGGCACAACAATACTATTATACAGAGTGACTACGGTGTGTTGGGGTAGAAAGAACCTCAGTTTAGAAATTACACCAACACTCCGAGAGACTTTTGAACATACATTACTAAGGTGTCCTTTCCATGTTAAATGCTTGTCAACCTTAACACACAGAAATTGTACACTTTCACTTTGGGTGATCTGATGGCCACCAATAATTAACGGGTTGACATTTTCAGGAATATTCCTGCCTCTTGATCTGAAAATAACGCACTTCGTTTTCCCCGCATTTAACATGAGCCTATTACAACAGAACCATTCATAAAGATTGTTAATCTCATTGTTGACTGACGACATTAAATTGTGAATGTTTTTGTGCGAAACTAATAAGCAAGAGTCATCAGCAAACAGCGAATATGAAAACAACTTCGATGAGTTAATTATGTCATTTATATAAACCAAAAACAATAAGGGACGAAGAACTGAACCTTGTGGCACGCCACATCTGACATTATTAGACTGCGATTTGACACCATTTACCACAACAAATTGCAGCCGATTTTCCAGGTAACTCGTTAAAGCTATTCCGCGAACACCATAGTGTTCAAGTTTTCTTAAAAGGATTTTGTGGTCAGTGGTGTCAAATGCCTTTGACAGATACAAAAATACGCCAAGGCAGTATTTGCCACCATCAATAGCTTCTATAATAGTATTTACCAAATTCAAAACACCCATACTAGTAGAGAAATTTTTACGAAAACCAAATTGTTGTGGAATCAAAACATTATATTGAAGTAGGAAATAATTTAATCTTTTATAAACTAGTTTCTCCAAAATCTTTGAGAATATGGGTAACAAAGCAATCGGTCGGTAATTTTCAATGCAATTTTTATCATTCTTTTTATATACTGGAACCACTTTGGCTACTTTTAATTTGATTGGAACTATACCTTGAGACAAGGACTTATTAAAGATATCACATAATGGATCAACAATAAGTTGTATACAGTCCTTAATAAACCTAGGAGAAATATCATCAGAGCCACATGACTTTGAGGGTTTTAAGCTTGAGGAAAAGTTAATAATTTCATGTACAGACGTGGGTCTTCAGTATAAGGATGAGGGGTGATTCCGTATTGACAAATAATTCTGATATGAGGTCTGAACAGGTGGAATATCCTTGCATAATTTAGCAGGCAAATTTATGAAATATTTATTGAAATATTCTGCTTTTTGCAAATCAGATGTTAATGACGTCTCCTCATGGTACATTTCAGTTGGGATCGGATCTTTTTTCCCTCTTCCTAGTAAATCATTAATACGTGACGAAGTTTTCTTAATATCATTCATAGTACATTGAAAGACATTATCGTAATATCTTTTTTTACTGGAACGAACAAGTTTTGTCAATGTATTTTTATAATCAACATACCTCTTCGTAGTGCCCTCATTTGGATTTTTAATGTACGCACTATAAAGTTTTTTATTTATTTATACTTTTCAAAAGACTGTGGGTAATCCAAGGTTTCCTACATTTCTTCTTCACCTTTGATTCTGCAAGAGGAAAATGCAAATCATACAAGTTGGAGAATATATTTATAAAATAATCATAAGATTCATTAGCATCAAACAAAGTATAGAGATCACGCCAGTCGATGTTCAGAAGCTCTTGCCTAAACAATTAACTTTCTCGTCTGTAATCACATGCCGAAAGATAGTGTCATTTTTCCTGCGAGTAATGTACAACTTGCCATTATTAGTAAAAAAAAAATAAATAAATGAAAATGGGCATATGATCAGATAAATCAGAGCAAATAATTTCGCAATCAAATTCGCTTTTAACACAATTTGTAACTATATTATCAATTAAGGTTGCAGAGGAATTAGTAATACGTTTTGGTTTAGTAATTGGAGCAAACATACCAAATGAGTTCATGAAATCAACAAAATCTCGTACTTTATCATCATTGTCTAAATTTAGCAAATTAATGTTAAAATCACCCATTACATAAACCTCTTTATTTTCCCTATTCAAAATTTGCATATCCTGTTCAAAAACATCCATAAATGAAGGAATGGCACTACCTGGTGCTCTATGTACACAACCAACAAGAGACTTTGTATCCTTATTAATAATTTCTACAAACAAATACTCGAAGCCTACTTTTGGGCCTGATAAATCATCACGAACCCTATAATCAAGACCTTCCCTAATATATAATGCTACCCCACCACCTTTTTTATCGGACCTACAGACATGAACAAGAGAATATCCAGATATCCTAAACATGGCTATATCTGTGGTGGCTTGAACCAAGTCTCTGAAACGCCAATCACTGAAATGTTTCGCCTTAAGCAGGACAAAAAAACTATGAGATCTTCATAATTCTTAAAAAGACTCCTTGAGTTAATATGCAACAGAGAAAATTTGTTTATATCACTACTGCTACATTGAAGGTCACTACAGTTCACATAGCTGCAGTCATAAAGTACAACATCAACATGATCTTGAAGGTTATCATCTATCATTGAGAAGATTTAATAGCAAGTCAATAAGAAGATCAGACCATATTTGAAATCCACAAGGAATGAACATAGTAAATATCTGAATGAGTAAAAGTATTGGAGGAGAGCCATCTAATAACCAAACACATGTTCACACACACACAAAAAAAAACCACAAACAATCATCATAAGTTATGTACATTGTAAAACCATGAAAAAAAAAGCGCTACTGCGCATGAGAAAAATAACGGGAGACATCAAGAAAGGGTAGAAGAAAAGCATTGCAATTAATGCAAGAGGGAAAGATAAAGGGAAAAGTAGAGTTTTTATCAGCAAGACTGAGGTAACCTCTGGGAAGGTTATTGGGTAATAGCATTTCAAGGTATAAATTTGTCCATATTATAGAGTATATTCTGTGAGGTCTATCATGTGAAACTATACAGTTCAGCTTCCGCTCAGTTGAATCTACAGAGAAGCGACTTGAGATAATGAAAAAAATGGCTTCTTCTGTGTTACACCATCCGTGTTTGTCTTCAAAGCCGCCATGACCCTTCCATCAACCGACCAGGCTGCTTCAACCTGAGGATGAGAAGCCAGCTTCATCAGGATCTGATGGGTGGACTTGGTGATGTCTTCCTGAAACGAAATGCCTGAACCTTTGAGGTGTCGCCTTTCTCTCATCAGCTCCGCCTTCTTTCTGTATGAGCATAGCTTCATGAGGATCGGACAAGGTTTGCTGGAGCTGGTGGTACCATCCGGTCTTGGCTTCCCTGAACGATGAGATCGTTCGATATCATCTTTTTTTCAAGGGGCAACGCAGCTTCTCAGACACTGCCGTGATGATAAGTTGGTCGGTGTCTTCGTTGGGGCTCTCTGGGATGCCGAAGACACGGATAGAATTTCTTCTTCCGTACTGTTCAAGATCATTGGCCCTTTTTTCGAAACGCTCCACTTTGCCTGCCAACTCTTCCAGCAAGCGAGACAGGGATTTGATTTCTGCCTCTTTCTTTTCCATCTCGACCCTCATCTCCAAGAAGCTCGCCCTTCTGCTTCTCAATTTTCTCCTCATTAGCTTGGAGCCGTTTGGAAAAATTTTCTCGACACATCTCTCTAATGCCTTAGTAAATTCCTCGTCACAAAACAGTTGCTTAAGTAGGTCAGAAAAGTCTGAGATTAGACTAGCTGGTTCTGATGATGGAGAGCTGCCAGCAGTGGCAGCAGAAGAGCCTTGACCCTTACCGGCATTCCTTTTTGACTTATTAGACATGATGATAGGTGCAAGAGTGGCTAGAATGGCGATCTCAACAACAGCTACACCAATTTAACTCATATAGTGATAAGCAAGATAGACTATAGTGGCACAAAAAAGTCACATGTTACTTACACAAGATGCTATATATGGGACAGCAATATACACATAGCTGGCTGTGAGATGATTTAATCAACTCAGAATCGAAATTAAAAGCCCATGAAAGGAATATATCCAGGTCAGCACATTGTTCACAAATTGTCACAGATGATTCCCAGAGGTTTAAAGGTAGATATCACACTATTACATAGTGAATGGCAATATATACTGAATCTGAAGGGGTAGCTGGGTTGATGCTACTGTTGTAGCCGTAATTCCTTGCAATCCTTGCAGATTGCAAGGATTGTACGTGTAGATTGTAATGCATCTGTAGATGCATTACAATCTACACGTACATTGTCCATTTGTCAAGCATTCTCTATACATTTCGGGTTTTTGTGGGGGTTTTTTAAAAATCAGTTTTGAACAAAAGTGTTGCAGGGATATTTGAAAAGTAATGATTCTATGATTTTTAAAAAACTGTCTCCATCAAAAATTTTGTTTTAAAAATTGCGTCACTTAAAACAAATAGGGCTACATTGATGATTGGTCAATCAATGACAAAAATAATAATAAGGATTTGGTTTTGTATAAGAGCTGGGTTAAAAGTCACCATGTGACTCTGTAGTCTATATGCAATCAGACGTGTATAACGGGACAAATGAGTTATCTCTTTGATAACTACTTGCTCAAAATGAAACGTTAAAAGAATATTTTGCATTTTGTGAATATTTTGTAAATGATAAATCGAACCCTCATAAACGCATCACCCACAACAGCGCTCACCCTAACTCAACTATTCTCATTTTCATCAAAGCAATATCGGTTTTGTGTTGAATACTTTCTATTTGCCCTTACGGTCAGCAGGCCGAATTACGTGTCAGCATGAAATGAAATGTGTTTTTATATTATCTTAATAATGCCCAGCTCCGGTCCAATGGACGCATACAACGTATAAATATTTGGATGTGTTCAGCCTAGCAGAATTTAGTGGACGTCATTAAATTATAGCTGTAATATTGATTTGGAGTGACCGACCCCCTTACCCCGGTTTATTTGTATATCAGTAGACCGCCTGGACTATAATTCCTTGTCATATCAACGGAGAATACCCGTGTAGAGTGACATGCATTGGGAGATGTGCATATGATGTGTGTAATGAGCATGTTGAAAGTTATTTTGGCTAATGTACATCTGCTAATGAAGAAATTAAGTATTTCTATAAACGTTTTATTGGAAAGGTTCATACAAAGTCAGTAATCAAGGATGGTAGTGGTATTGATTAGTCATCAATTTATTAATTCAATTTTCAATCAATGGCTCCTCCAAGCAAGGTAATTCCGTTAAGAGCCTCCCTGACCTGCTGTTATTACCTGATTCTGCCTAGGTATGGACATGTTAAGCGATGTAGTATTTCATATGCGATAACACACTGACAATTCATTCTCATGTCAATGAACTGCTATTTCAGAATTTTGATCAAAAATTTTCAACCGACTACATCAATTACATACAAAAATATGCACTCAATGGTGGTCATCGGAACAAACTCTGAACAGGAATAACAACATGAACAACAGAGATGACAAAAGGAACTGCTCATACCTCTGCTACCGTTTGTTGATATACGAACTTCATTGTATTCATCAAATGCCTATTGTATACATCAACTTCATAAAACCCATAAGTTTCGACTGAAAAAAATCATCCCCTGTCCTCCTATTTTTGGCCCTTTTCTCTATTTGATTATAAAAAACTTTGTAAAAGGAACATATTTCTCTCTATCTTTCTCTTTCTCTTTCTCTTTCTATTCACCTTTTCCCCTTCACAATCCCCTTCTGTCTCTCTCTCTTTCTCTCTCCACAATTCCTTTTCACTGTTTTCTCCCACACAGTATCCGTCTAATCTTTCGTTAGGAGCTATAGGTTGGTGTATATTAAATAAGATAGATTGATTGTACTCGATGACTTTGAAAATAGTGTACTATAATTCAAAACCCAACTTTCTATATCAGCCATTCGAGGGAAAATTGTTATTATTGTCATCTTACGGATCTTGAACAATTTGATTTCAAGTCGACTGATCAAGCCAATATTGAACAATCTGACATATACATATACATATACATTATTTGGAAAGGTAATTTGAAGTACGGTACATATTTCTGTTATTGTTGAGGGAAAGTCTTTTTTTCTCTCTCTCTCTCTATCTTGTCCAGAAGCTGAAGAGATGGGCAATCAAAGGCAGATTGTTGTGTTTAAGCTTTAAAGTCGAGTTCCCATTGGCAGAAAGAGCTCTCGATTAAAGTCCAGCTATGCAAATTCATGACATTATAAAACAGCAAGTACGGTTTGATGGTTGGAAGAATTCTAAGCGATTATAAAATTACGGGTTGTTTGTGGTCAATGTTGAATAATAAATCAGCATCTTTAACCCTTGGGGTGATTTGTGCTGTCTGCAGAACGGTTTATACATGTAAAATCGAAGAGTTTGTAGTATTGTCTAAATTACTTCAGGCAAGGATGAACTTTGTCAAATCCGAAAGAGATGAAATCGTTTGTCAATCATCACAATATTCATTATCTAATGGTTAGTACGTAAGTTCTTGTTTTTAGTTTATTGTTATTATTAATATTCATGTCATGCCTAATTGCCTATCATAACATATTCCTTAGCAAATGGAATGATTGGACATCCGGTCGTCTAGGTCCTTTTCACAGCCACGAGTCTATACCCTGCTAAAAGACTTTGATCGTTTGTATGCAGCCAGAAGGGCGTTCATTCCCATCATTTGTACAGCGTTAACATACAAACATTCATACATAAAAACACACGCTCACACACGCATATTATATATATATATATATATATATATATATATATATATATATATATATATATATATATATACATATATATATATATATATATATTTATATATATATATATATATATAAACGAAAACTGTTTAGGTGTTTATAGATATATATATATATATATATATATATATATAATATTGGAAGGAAGTTATTATCATTTGGAGTATTGCGAATTTTGTTTATTTATTTATTTGTAAATGCTTATCTTCATGGTAAAGTCATGGTAAACTCTTTTTTTTTTCTTTTTTTTTTTATTTAAAGTTCACCTCCGCCTTTGCTTCTTCTTATACTACTCCACTTTGGACTAATGTTACGTCATAGCGAGCGCCCCAATGTCAAATGTCTATTACTTGAAATGATTAATTTCATGATGGATTTATGATCGAGAGTGTAACAGAGTAAAAACTTTTTTTTTTTTCAGACCATTACTGACTATTCGACAGCCCCTCCTCCATCTCGAAATAAGAACGGTAAAAAAGAGTGAATTTTCGTTACGAATCTGCATACAAAGTCTGTAACAAAAGCCAACTTACTTTAGTTATGAAATAACCAAAGGATATTGATATTATTTTTTTTCATTTACTTACACAATAAAGGCATATCTAAAACTCCGAAACTAAGATTTGCTGACTAAATTTCCACAATAATCATTTTGAACGAATTTTACAGTGGATAGGCCTATGATTTTTTTTTGATTTTTTTTTTTTCGTTATTGTACCTGACAACCGAAGTCGAATCAAAATGCGTTCATATGAAACACTATAACGTAACAGGTATAAAATGAATAAAACAAATCTGTCAGAATGTAAGTGTAAACAAATCTTTCAAATCTGCAATATCTCGATTCTTAAAAGGAGTTATTGGTAGAAGTCTTTTCATTCAAATGTATCTTCGAATGCTTTGTTTCCCAGGTCAAAACCTACATGAAGTTTTAATGTATCTTCTCCCCCGCCAGGAGAAAGAATGAATTCGTAATCGGCGTTTAACAGAATCATGATAATCAATCTTTTTCATTCATAAGCCCAATAGCATGCATGTGTGAAACAATTGTACAAAAAAATAAAGGACAGAAAAGCTTGCTTTTGTGATAAATTGTTTTAATCAAAGCACCCATAACTTCTAATTACGGACAGGACCGTTTTTTAAATTGTATGATTCATCCCCTCTATTTACCCTTTGAATTTGCAATTAGTATTGGGTTACCAGAACGGAAAAGCTATTTTTTTTTTCATTCCGTTTTTGAAACATAGGGGGACACGTGGAACTCGTGTCAAAACAATGTGCTCCCAAATGCTCTCATCGCGGTCTCTTGTTTCCTTTCGTTTCGTCCACACTTATATTTGTCATGTTTGTGTTGCTTTTGAGCTCACGAGTTACATTGATTATTCTAGTTATCTACTCACTGTCGGATAAGTCTTCCTTATCCAACTGTGAGAATATTCCTGCCATTTGCCTTTTTCAGGTAGCATGCCTCTGGCATCAAACCATATGGATTTCCATATATTCTTCCTACTCCTGTCTATTGCACAGTGTAAAAGAAAACTGTGAAGGAGGGTATGATTGCGTTCTCACCTAGTAAAAGTGGGAGAGATGACTCTACAAACATACAACGTAAAACATATATCTTAACACAATGGTATGATATTTGGATGATTGATTTTCTCAACTCATAGTAATAACATGCCTAAATCTTAAGCCGTGAAACCATTGCTGAAATAGTAGGTGTAGGTACATGTACATAATTTACAAGGAATATTGAAAGTATCGTCCTTGCAATTGTTAAACTTTATGGAGCCTTTTTAACACTTTTGGGCAAATTTGAAAACCAGGGGACCTCCTTCTTTGTATTATAATGATGTTGTCTGTTTTGAAATTAACAGCTGACGTGTCTTAAGATTCGGCCGACACGGCTGTCTTTCTGAAAAAAGTAGTATGCGATATTAAACTTTCCTTTATAAAACAATGTATGCGTCGATGGGTTATGAATATTGATTTCAGTTGGAGAAGAAATCGCTGGTGTTTTTACCCCATACCCCACCCCCTGCTGATTTTAAGTACTTGACAGGAGGTGGCTTTGATTAGAGTACATCTTCACTAGCATCGTCTTCCTACGGTCCTTAAAATGAACATTATTACGTACTTGAATGGTTGAGGAGTTAAACCACATTGTTGTGCCACATATTTTGTCTTTATGTTTAAGAACAATTACTTTTAAAGGGGAAGTCCACCCTGATATCAACTCGGTTTTAAAAGAAGCAGTAAAATACAGAAACAGTTCAATGAAAGTTTGAGCAAAATCAGATAAGAAATAAAAGAGTTATTAATTTTTGTAGTTTTAATCAATCAAACATAAATTGGCAAATTCCGAGCTCCTCTCCCATTTGCCCTGTACTGAAAAAGTCATGAATTTCCATTTTTTCTAAAGAAAATATTTTATTTTACATGCGCCGTAGATATAATCCTTTCACTTATGCTTTTAAGCACAACCTGTATGATACAAATCTATTTTCTCATCAAAAAAGAAAGAAAATTGAAATTTATGAATTTTTGTGTAAGGAGCAAATAGGAGAAGAGCTCGCATCATACGTCACGGCGTTGCCAATTTGTGTTTGATTGATTACAACTTCAAACATTCATAACTTCCTTATTTATTTCTCGGATTTTGCTCAAACTTTCATTGATCTATTTCTTAAAATGTTTCTGCTTCTTTTCAAACCAACTTAATATCAGGGTGGACTTTCCCTTTAAATGAACTTTTAAAGATTCAAATTTGATTTTATAATTGTGTTTGTTTCAACGGTATTCTAGATGCTTACGTCTTATTTGAAATAAGCAGATTGGAGAACATTGTACTTACTATTTAAAACACTTTGATTTGACTATCTGTTATTTCATTCAAAGGATGGAATGATAAGCTTGCACTTGACCCAAAAGGTGCATTTGAACTGGAGATAAACAAATGCCAACTTGCCATCTGTTATAAAGATTCTTCTATTAGAAAACTAAACTTCTGAAGCTTTCTCCATACAATCGTGATTAGAGGCTGGTCACATTTGTCCGATAACGATAACGATACCTATGAATCTTACCTTATCTCTTAAGGTGTATGTTCTCTTATCTTTTTTCCCCCTCTCTCTTTTTCTTCCTATCTTTTTTCTATCCTCTTCTTTTCTTCTCTTATCTTTCCTCTTTCTTTTTAATTTAATTCTTTCTCTCAGAGGGAAATTGGAAAAACAATTTCTTGAAAATTGTTTGTAACGAAATGGGTAACTTAAATATATAAATCTTATTCTTCTTGACAAATGTATTTCTGTTCACAAATATTAAGGTACATGAAAGTTTGTAGTATTGTTTGAAATGTGAAACTGCAGTTAGCACTTATATTTATGTGAAGATTTATTTGTTATCTTATATGAAATGTTTCAAATTATGTTCAATTTTCGTAATGTGAGATAATAATAAAAACTTATGAAAACAAAAAAAATATCTCAAGCGTTCGTTATGTAGAAAATGAATGGGAAATCTTGGTGGTAGGTCAAACTTCTATGACATATGGTAATGGGCCTCCCTCTCCGATTTGATCGTCTCGTAGGAATCGCTCGGCCACCGATTTTGGTTTCAGGACAGATCTTACCCATATTTTCTGAGAGCCAATCGTTTATGCTCCTTCGAGGTGACTTTCTCATCTGGGTAGAGTCCGTCTAGTTTTTTTTTTTTTTTTTTTTTTTTAATGAATTATTGATATGATTCTATCTTCTTTGGATGGCATTGCAGAGGAGTTTTTATAACGATGTGACAATGAGTGAAAAAATTCTCCACGGAAACACATCCGATGGAATATCCAGCATAGTAGAGCTGATGCACGTCCTCCCAAATCAATTATGCAGACCCAGAAAGTTAAAGCTAATAAAATGTATACTTTGATAGTAGAGGTCTCTCTAGTGTGCCTCAGATTATAGGATGTTGGCTTGAATATGCTGGTAGGCAAATGCCTTATGTACGTGTATATAATCCATATCGTTTATATTGTTAACATAGTACAATGTGATAAAGTTGATATAACAATCAAGGATGACTTTGTTAAGAAGATTACGACACTCGACTACGACACCTCTACTCAACATCATTATAGGTACATTTTACATGCTCATACGTTATTGTTATCGTTATCGGACATAAGTGAGCAGCCCTTTAATCAATATAATTAATGTTTTCAATTTCTTTGTAGGGTAATTTATCGTTAACCTATCATCTGAATCACCATTACATTATACTCTTTTTCCCCCTTTTGTGCCACAGATACGTCTCCACTGGTGCCAGAAAGTTACCTTGTAGCAACTGACTAACTACGCGATGTCTACGATGAGGATGACCCCTCCTTCTGCAGCCATGGAGTTCACCGAATGGAGCGAGATTGATGCTACTGCAGTATCAAATATTACCACTGACATGGATACAGATTCTTCACAAGGCCAAAGAGATTTAGGTCTAACCATACAGATTGTTAGCTTGTGGGTATTGTTCGGATTTGGTGTATTAGGAAATACTATGGTAATGATATGGATGCACCTGAATCGCCGAAGAAAATCTCGAGTGAATACCATCGTACTTGGAATAGCCAGTGCTGATATGTCTGTCTGTTTCTTTTCAATTCTCCCAACGGCTATCATGCTCATGTCTCCTACATGGGAGGCAGGGAATATCATGTGTAAGCTAGTGATGTATCTTCAAGGTGCGTCTCTCATATCCTCGGCGAACATGTTGGCTCTAATGGCAATTGATCGCCACCAGGCCGTTTTGCAACCCCTCAAGGAATTCTTCATCGCTTGGAAACTGGTCGTGATATCCTGGGGAATAGCAGGCACTTTAGCCCTTCCACAGTTTTACGTCTGGGAAGCGTTGGTTCGTAAAGGTAAACCCCGGTGTGGTTCCTTGTTCCGGACACTGCCACCCTGGCACCGTATGGCTTACATCGTATACATTGCCGTGATCACCTTCCTGATACCGTTCCTTGTCATCACCTTTGCATACCTTCGCATATCAAAGAAGATATGGGACAAGGCTCATGAGACGTCCGGTAAACGATCAAAACGAGCTAGTAAGAAGAACAAGATAGAACTAAATCGTAATGCCTCTGGTACCACGCTGACCAAAGCAAAAAGCAAGACACTTAAGATGAGTGTCGTTATCATTTTCTTCTTTGTTCTTTGTGGAGCGCCTTATTTTGTGGTTGAAATGTTAGGCACGTTCAGATCAAATCCGATAAATCATGTGGTTAGTGCATTTTTTGGCTTGTTCGCTGTGGCCAATTCGGCCACCAATCCGTACATTTTCTTGTACTTTAACACAACACAAAGATGTTGGAAAGAATTTCGCCTGACTCTGAACCGTTTTTTATGCTGCTGTGCGCGAGGGAACAATGAAGGAGGTTATTATAACCGATACTCAGTCCGCTTTTCCTCCTCAAACTCGCGCACGGAATTCACGAAGATACAAGGCGAGTCCTCTATGATCACTCGCGTGACTGAGGCGCCCTCTACGAGGGTTATACCTCTTGGTAAGGATCACGATGGTCGTGGAGGACTTGGAAGGACTGAGTGAATGGGTGAGTTTCTGTCATACGGAATAACCCCATGAAAAGCCGTACATCTGGCCAGAGAAACTTATACAAATCATAAGGATTTGCTGTTTATGACTTTGTGCAATGTTATGAAACAATACGTACTAGTAAATTATCACAGAAGGGTGCCACAGAATTGAAAATAAGCGGGGGGGGGGGGGGAGGGGAATAGCCGAAAGCCTAGACCATATTTGACCGATAAAGATAATGATAACAAGATTTTTTTTAAATTATAGGTACACCCTATCAAAAGGTGTGTACGTGTGAGTATGCTTGTGTAAGTTAATAGTAGGGCAGCTCTAGGGTATATCTTTGATTTAAAAAAAAAAAATCTTTATCGTTATCGTTATCGTTATGGGACTCTTAGTGACTCTTAGCCAACGAATATGTAATGCAAATCTATATAACACGTATGAAAATTTTTAACTTTCTATTACGCAAATTTTGAGAGAATAAAGCATGAAGTTATATTTTCAAGATTTTAATATGCTTCAAATGATCAATGAAAAATAACCATTCTATTAATATTGGATACAAAGTCCCATTTATAAATTTAATCCAAGGATTTCATAGACAAGTGAGTTAATAGAACACCGTGGGACGTCTACTTCGTAAGTGTTAGAAATAATGCTTAAGATACAACTATTAAACTAAGGATAAGTACTGCCTATACTTCACTCTGCTATATTTGCCTAGTACTACTACTTCGACGACTACTACTACTACTACTACTACTACTACTACTACTACTAAAACTAATAATAATAATAATAATAATAATAATTATTATAATAATAATAATCCTACTATATATTACTACTATTACTACTACTACTACTCATCCTACTACTACTACTACTACTACTACTACTACTACTACTACTACTATACTACTACTACTACTACTACTACTACTACTACTACTACTACTACACTACTACTACTGCTACTATACTACTACTACTACTACTACTACTACTACTACTACTACATCTTCTTCTTCTTCTTCTTCTGCTCCTACGACTTCTACTACTAAAACAATAACTGCCACTAGAAGTACTACTACCACTACTACTACTACCACTACCGCCACTACTCTCACTACTTCCACGATCGCTGATTATATACTACCATTGTCACTACCAATACTACCACTGTTTGTATTATCATTAGTACTACTAGAAATATAACCGTTTGTACTCAAATTACTTCTACTACTTTTACTACTACTTCTACTACTACTAACGAGTACTACTACGACTACTACTACTTATAATAATACTATCAATAACATATTAATGATAGCAAGAATGATAATATTACGACTACTTTTACTAGAACTAAAATACATTTAGTGATTCTACTATTTTGACGATTATTGCTAGTAATACTGCTACTTCTATTATTACTACTACTACTACTACTACTACTACTACTACTACTACTACTAATACTATTACTACCATCACGAATACTAATACTACTATCAATAAAACTAGTTACAGAGATTTATGCACTTCTAGTATTACAACTGCCACTATTTCTTCTTCTTCTTCTTCTTCTTCTTCTTCTTCTTCTTCTTCTTCTTCTTCTTCTTTTTCTTCTTTTTCTTCTTCTTCTTCTACTACCACTACTACTACTACTACTACTACTACTACTACTACTACTACTACTACTACCATTACTGCCACCACCACTATCATTACTATTATTTTTCATTATCATGATCATCATCATCATCATCATCATCATCAGTCATCATCATTGTTATCACTTCTAATATGACACTGTAGAAAGGGGAATGTATATCTACTAACCTTTCCAATTATCATGTTACCACTATGACTACATCTGCTATTAATACTGTAACTATAATTTTAACTCTCATCGTTTACTTCATTAGCTGAAAAAGTAGTTGATTTGTATCCTGCATGCTTTAAGTACCAACGCTTTCCCTCATAATTTAAAGGTATAAAGTAATAGTATAGCAACGGTATAACGGCTTCTACCATTACTACTACCACTTCTACTACTACTACTACTACTCCCACCACTACGTGTCTAAGAATACTATTATTTCTTCTTTTACTGCTATTCCTCCTCCTCTGCCTACTACTTTACTACTACTACTACTACTACTACTACTACTACTACTACTACTAAAAGTAATAATAATAATGATAATAACAATAATAATATTAATGATGATATTACTACTACTATATTACTAGGGTTTTCACTACTAAACCGATATTTTGACGTCAGTTTTTTGTTGTTCTAGATATTTCGAAGCTATCGAGACTGCGACAATGTATCGCGATAATGTTTGTGCGTGACGAGCCTCTTAATATACGTTGGTCTACTCTGATTTTACATTTAGTTTTTATTTTGTATCTATCTATGTAGACTTACATGTACTCTTGTAGGATATAAATCAAATATACCATACACACTTTTCGAGGCACTAGTTGAAATTGTAGATTCTTCGGTGATTGGCATAGTTACTATTTTCTTCGGGGCTGGGCCCCTCAGAAAATAGTGCTTTGCCAGTCACCTCAGAGAATCCATAATTTCTACTGGAGAATCTTAGTGCAAGGTATATTTGATTACATTTGCTGCTTCGACGACTATTCCTACTATTACTGCTTCTACTACTACTACTACTATTACTACTACTTCTACTACTACTACTACTACTACTACTACTACTACTACTACTACTACTACTATTTCTTCTTCTTCTACTACTGCTATTGCTACTATTACTGCTACTACTACCATTATTATGTAATACTGTACTACATGAGGTACGACGTTGACTACTACTTCTCCTATTACTACTACTACTACTACTACTACTACTACTACTATTAGTATTAGTAATAGTAGTAGTAGTTGTTGTTGTTGTTGTATTAGTAGGACTAGAGGTAGTAGTAGTAGTAGTAGTAGTAGTTGCTGTTGTTGTTGTTGTTGTGGCAGTAGTACTGATATTATTACTGATAATAATTCGACTACGCTATTACCATTACTTCTAGTACTATACCAGTGATAAATTTGAGTTACTGAATCTGATCATATTGATCAGTTTTATGTAACACACTCTACCTCGACGACTTGCTTGAAATCTACCAAGTGTAAGTAATTTGCACTTATATATATATATATATATATATATATATATATATATATATATATATATATTCACTGGATTTAATAAATAAAGATATTTTTAGTGTAATACCTCTGCTTCTGCTGTTATAAATGTACCTAATACTATTAAAGACACAGCTCCTACTACTTCTACTACGACCTATGCTGGTGCTGTAGGAGCTGCTGCTACCACTACTAATACTACTTTTACCACCACCACAATCACTACTACTACTTCTAATTATTATTCTTCTAGAACAACAACTACAACAGCTACAAAAACTACTACTACTCGGCTGTTGCTACTACTGCTACTTCTACTACCACTACTATACTATAACATTACTTGCATTACTTGTGTGGTAACCACTCAAAAAAAAAAAAAATAATAATAATAACAACTACTGCTTCTACTATACTACTACTACTACTACGACTTATTTTTCTCCTATGGCAGTCAACTTCTCTATAGCAAGCACATTCTCTATAGCAAGCACATATAGTTAGATATATATATATATATATATATATATATATATATATATATGGGGGGGGGGGGTCTGTGTCTAGAAATATTTTACTGTAGCCCAAATAGCAGGTTCAAAGTTTATTAGGTTTTGTTGTGGTTTTTTTTTTTGCAAATCCTATTATTACCCCCAGGTTGTCGTTGTACTCTTCTCACTTTTATATTTTACTAATGCAGAAAAGTACTTAATAGTTCACTCTGTTTTCTACAGATTATATCTTGCCCCTTTGATATTACATTTCAATGATAATTTGTGCTCCTTCTGTTATACACTACTAACTATTCTGTTTCTCCTTCCTCTTCAAGCTGCTTCTTCTTATTATTATTTTATTACTACTAATTATTTCTACTTCTATTACTGGTACTATTACTACTGTCACTACTACTACTACTACTACTACTACTACTACTACTAAGACTGAATACTTCTATCACGACTACTTTATATTATCTACTTTTATTACTAGTATAACAACAACAAAAAACTTCTTGTCCGTACTATTGCCACATATGGGGAGCAAAATAGAAAAAAGAAAATATTACTAGCATTTTCTTTAATGAACCTTTGTTAGACGTTTTGATGATAATCGAGTTACATATTGCCCTTGTCATTTATATGGCATATGTTCAAATAATAACAAGTATAACCAGTTTTATGAGATAATTGTTCTCAGCCATTTATGTTCGAACTTATAGCACATCCACGTGTCTTCGTAACGAAATGTGATGGTTTAATAATCATTAAGCTTTATTCTACATTGAGTTAATGATGTTAACATTGTTTTATGTAATTACAGGAGACAGCCATTGGGATATGTTTGACTAATTTTTTTTCCAATGCGCCATAATTTCATTGTGATAAAATTTACATCTTTAAAAAACAATATTGTTTGAACACATGCAGTGATATCCTAGTATCATGAATTGAGAAAGAATAAAACAGTTACAAATGATTGAATTATTAATGCTGATAGCTCAGCGGGGTACTACAGTGATCTATTTTTCAGATATATTTACACGATGAATGATAGTGTTAGGCATATTTAGTACATTTTTCCCCCACAAAATGTCCCCCACAAAATGTCAGATTTACTCCATAATTATGTATATATCGGCAGAGAACTTAGCACCTACGCGAGTTTAACAGAAAAATCTAATTTCGTAATATGGGGAGAATAGACCCCCCTCCCCCCCCCCCAAAAAAAAAAAAAAAGAGAGGAGAGAAAGGTATATTTGACATATTCTTTCGAGGAATGACGCAGACCGTTTTATTCATTACGAAATTGAAATGTGTACGTTATAACCAAATTTAAATACACAACGCTGATATGTACAGGACTGTATTGACGCTAACGACCCTTTCCATGTTAAACATTATTAGTAATTGAAAAAATGAAAATATAACAAACAACGAAACCTTTGTTCATCTATAATGTTTTCGTTGGCCAACCTTTATTTTTTTTTTTAGTTTACAGATTGGAATATAGTTATACCTCTTTGAAGTATTTGTTCTCGTAAGAATTTAAGGACATGTACGAAGTCACTGATGCAACATACTCAACCAAAGTGTTGTAATATTTTATTATTCCATGCACATGAATTTAAGATAAGGAAGTCGTGTCCGAAATTTTTTACTATCCTCAAACACCATCCTCTCAGCATGTCAATGTACACATACATTTACACGAGCTTTTAATGTCCGTTGCGCAATTTATTGAATGTATAGTGATGTATTTTCCTATTGAATTCATAACAGAAACTTAAGTGTTACTCTATAAGATCACATTATAAGGCATAATTAACTAGTCAAGTAATGTCGTTTTAGTTGTTGTAATAAGTACCTTTATTTATTTAATACACGTCACTATAAACAAAAATTTAAAAAAGCGTTGTAAATACTTAGTTGCAAGTGTGTCTTTCGACTAAATCAAAGCTGCTCTTATTGTTAGTGTATGATAATTACTTGAAGTGTAATTGATTAATGTCTCGTTGCTATTTTTTGTTTTGACTCCACTATTATCATGCCAACTTTTGTATATATCATTAACATAATATGTTTAGTACAAGCAGGTAATTTGTAAACATATAGACTTAAATTTGTTGTACATATAATTCATTGTAAAATTATTCACAGATTTCAACTTTGAATAGTCACCTTTCAATTTCCTTGTGTAGGGGAAGCTATTTGATATCACAAAGAGTAGTCCAAATCTTAAATGTGTATATCTATGTACAAATTATGCCTACAATTCAGTATAATGGGGAAAAAAGTTTTTAAAAAAATATGTAAAAAATAATAAGGGAAAGAACGAGGCAAGATCCTGACTAGAGTATATGTTTATATAATATAGATAATTTGGAAAAAAAATCATTTATAAAGAACCTACAGAAAACGTAAATCAATTTTTCATTGTGATTTGAAAGTGACACCTATAGGCTTATATTATCATTTTTACTTCTAGAATAACTTAGATATAAGTAATATTCCCTATCAAGTACAAGTTAGCTCTTAGCGTAAGTAATCTTTTTACTTTTTTGTGTAATATAAATACTCATCCATTGGTTTAACTTTGGCTTTTGTAAAGAAATTTCCAATGCCATGACCTTTCACTTAAATTCAACAATATTTTGGGTGTACTTATTATTTCATACTGTAAAAGAGATGCGAAAGATTCCTACAGAATTGTTAGAATGTATCATATTGTAGTGTAATTTCTACTATCATGTAACACCATGAAAAGTATATTTTCTATCTATCTAAACCTGTCTTGGTATTATTAATAATGCCTAATAGAAGAGTGCGTTACTATTTGATAATAAATGTGATCTATGTTTTCTTACATTCAGTGTATCATGAATTAATATTCAGTGTAATTTTCAAAACATATATTTCTGGTCATGTGTGATGTCACTCGTCCACTGTCACGATGTTAACACGGTATACATGATGTACATAGCACGTGCTGTTGAAGTTGCAGCCCGTCTCCAATCTGTAATGGGTTTGAAGTTTGAAGTTTAGTTTTTGACAATTTCCATTTTTAGAAAAATAAAAAAATAAAAGATTATTCGTGAAAGCTTATAAGTCGGTTACAAAACAATGCAGATAATAATTGTATTAGTTTTAAAGGTCCCCTGCAACCCAAATTCAAGTTGATTTCTGTTGATGTGCAGAGATACATACAACTCATATTTTGTTATTCAAACATCTAAATATGTTTCATAGACTTTTAAATATTTTTTGAAATCATTTTCTCAAACATGCTAAGCTCCACCCTAAAAAAATGCTCCAGATCTCACTCCTGCAGTGACATCATTAATGAGCTAAGGAAAGACAGTGGTGTGTAGTTTTGCCAGAGATGACCATCTGGTCTCATGACCATACAATGCTAACGTAGTAGTTGCTATGTCAGACATGCTGTAGCATCACCAGGAAAAGAATGGTAATGAGGAGGTATTGTTCGAAAGCATGCAATTCTATTGTGAGCATGTGCTGAGCTGGGGGAAGGTGCATTCCATTCTCTGTTGTAGAATGTTAGTGTAGCTGAATGATGATTGATAGATGATGTCATTGCAGGAATGAGATCTGGATTTATTTATTTTTATAATAATTTTTTTTTTAGGGTGGAGCTTAGGAGGTGGGAAAAAATATTTCAAAAAACAATTAAAAATCTATGAAACATATCTAGAGTATAGGTGCTCCGAAGTGCGGCCGGTAGCCGGTGTGCGGCCGGTCTATCATTTGCATTGCAAAATCACTTTAAAATACATAATATACATAAAATCGTAATAAATCACATATCACACACAAAGAGTACATTACCAAAGTCAAAGAAAAACAGCAGTGGCCATGAAAAAAGTATCCATAAATACCACATTTTTAGCGATACAACTGGCGTTCCCACTACGAAAAATTGAAAATTTTGAAAATATGCCTTTCTTAAGCATGTTGTTAAGGAAATAGGGTTTTGAAAAAAATAAGCTGAATTTCAAAGAATTTTCAATTTTAGATCGGGATATAGATATAGAGAGAGAGATTATATATATATATATTTATTTTCATTTATTTTTTTTTTTTAATGTCTCTCTCTTCTTCTTCTCACTCTCTCTCTTCTCGTTCTCTTCCTTTTTGTCTCAGTCTCATCAGAAGCACAAACACGAATGTTCAGACCACTTAGGATTCTATGCATGGTACCGACATACCCTTCATCCATTTACAACTGTGTTGATTGAGATTGATGTGAAATGGTGATTTTGTATTTGAGATTGCGAATACGTTTGTATCATGTGTCAATATAAACAAATACAACTCTTTGACTTGCAAAACAAAAAAAAAACCTTTTCTGATTATTTACTTATAATAATAATAATACTCGCTTTTCCATCTGTAATTATAACAGATATTTGGATTTCTTTACGGTTATAATTACTCTTCCTTCTAATTATTATACTTTTTTGAAACAGTGGTAATCCAGTCAGTTCGTATTCATCTTTATTATCACAATAAACGCTTGAGCCCTATTGTCTGAGTATCGTATTTTCAATGAAAAGGTACATCATGTTAACCAATACAGAGTAAATATATGAATAAACTATTCACGAATGGCACGTGAAAGGTGTTTTGAAATACGGAAAACTACTGAATCTCACAATGAGCGAAATATTTTCAGCTTGCCAACACCCTCCGCGACCAACCCAGTTTATGTTTTTCTATGTCTATTGTACACTGTAACCAATAATTGTCAAGTTTCATTGATTTTTACGATGTAAAACTCTGCATTTTAATTTGTGGATGTGGAAATAAATGAAATGAAATTATCAACGACAAATTCTGACCTATGTGACCGACTAACATAAAGGCTATGAACGAACTTGAAGATGACTTTTGAGAAAATGATGAAAATTTTAAAAAGGACCAAGGATTCGCGTTTCCTGGTCTTTATCGATCGTATTCCCTAGAATGGAAGAAAACCAAGAATCTGGTCGGAAATAGCTCCCTGTTGGAGTAATGCGAAGCAATCCATCAAATGCAATATCTTGAGATTAATTAAGTCTCGTCGTCTTTCTTGAATGAGAGACGGCGGACATTAATCACTTATAGCCGTATGTTTGGCATAAGAGAGAACAAGACTGATGGGTTAAGGGCACTAGAGAGTCCTCCCCTCTAATCATGGCGACCAGCTGGTCTCTGAGTACCCTTCAGTATCCGGACGGGAGGGGCTCTAAAAAATCAAGCTTCCTGGCCCCAAAACAAACTTCCACTCACACTTGTATCGATAAAAATGGAACAGGTTGATGCTACGATTTCAATGTATAAAAATAGTGCGTAAAGGGGTGGTGTACAACTGTGCATAATAATAATAATAATAATAATATATAAGATTTATAAGGCACCAAATCCACTTGATGATCAAGTGCTCATGGCGCAACTTGTGCAAAAGATAACAATAAACAAAAGTGCAATCAATTATAGGCCAAATTAAACAGATACTTTTTAAGATTGTTTTTGAACACTTCACCAGAACTGCTATTTCTAATCCATTGAGAGAGAGTATTCCATATTGACGGCCCGGCATGAGCGAAGGTTCGCTCCCCCCCCCCCCCCCCCCCCACTTTGTATTAAGTCTAGGAATAACATGTAAGCCAGAATTTTGAGAACGTAGTGGTCTAGAGGGAATGCAATGCTTGATCAAGCCAATGTTGTACTGCGGAGCAGAGCCATTATACAGTGAAATAATAACAAAAGAATCTTGAAAACAATACGTTCTTCTACTGGCAACCAATGAAGTGATTTGAGAACTGGTGTAATGTGACTGTGCTTGTTGGAGAGGGTCACGACACGAGCAGCGGCATTCTGTAATTTTTGTAATTTTGTGAGGCAAACCAAACAAGAGGCCATTACCAAAATCCAAGCGAGAGCAGGAGTAATTTTCTCAGTGGCACTACGGTTAAGATATTTACGAATAAAAACCTAAATTGCGTAACTGATAACGAAATGATTTTGAGACATATTGAATTTGTGTAGACATTGTCATATTTGAGTCGAGAAACACACCAAGGTTATGGCATACATTGGATAAGGTAATTTCATATCCAGCAAGAGTAATTGAAGTGATGGAAATCTTCTCTAACTGAGTCTTAGAACCGTACATAACAAATTCACATTTAGCAAGATTTAACTTTAGTGAATGTGAGTTCAACCAATTATGAACATCTTGTACACATGTCTCGAGAGTATGGATAGCGCTGGCTGCATTGCTCTGATTGGGTTTGAAAGAAGTATATATTTGAATATCATCAGCATAAACATGATAAGAAAGAGAGTGGTGATGAAAAAATACATGTATAGGAGGCCGATCTACAAAGAAAATCCGCCTTCAACCTCCAATATCTCAAAAGCCAATCAACATTCTTCAATCCAGTGTGCTTGTATGATAGCCTATTACGTTGCCTTTTATTTGATTGAGAAAATATACCCTTAAAACATGTAAAGCTTGGAGGCCTGGTTAAGCTGGGGTAATAATCCAAGGATCTTTGAAGAGACATTGGTAAATAATTGATGTGCGCTTTACAAGTGCTGAGTATTATTACTATTGTTATTATTATTATTATCATCATCACTATTATCACTATTATCATTATTATTATTATTATTATTATTATTATTATCATTATT